>MU619286.1:37994-58897 GCA_025201805.1 Parasitella parasitica
AATATATAGATTATTTCTATTGTAACACTATTTGTCATCATTAGGGTTAAATATTGAATTTGGAAGTGTGTATTAACAAGTTAATTACTTGTTTTGTGCATCAATAGTTTAATTATTGTCATTGTATACAAAGAATCACCAAATCTATTAGTTTACTTAATCTTGTGCCTTTCTGGCTCAGTGTTTTACCCTCTCCCAGACCCCCGTTCGGTCAATTGACTATAAATAATCAGATCCGGATCCATCGGAGCTGCTGGAAAGAAAACATGAATTATAGTATGTTATATGATGATGATTGCAGCAAGCTTTTTTTTTTAAAAACATGCGTAAAATGCATTAAGACGTTTCCTACTAAAATTTGGAATAAAAGCTTAGCATGCGAAATAGTAAAATTGAAAACTTCCATATGCTCGAGCTGTAAACGTGGCTTTGGAGTTTGAGAGTAAAATATCATGTCATGTACCGGAAGAAGTTTGTGGGCAATACCATATCCCGTAATCCGCTTTGCTTTGAATGCATAATGACCCATGATTTATTGTCCAACACTGCTAATTTTTGACGTTCAGCATGTATGTATTTCTAGCCTGACTTTATGCAGATTTTTAGAATGGCAAGTTTGCATAATAGCGTCCCTGTTCGGTCCGGCAGCTTTTCAGAGTGGAAAGTTTGCAGAAAGCGTAATCAGCAGTTGACGGTACACCATACAAGCACAGGGCAGATACGTCTCTCTCTTTTTTGGCATACAAAAGCAAAAATGGTAGGGCCTATTCATCCATCCATCCATCCATCCATCAACATACGCAGCAGTAAACCCAACGCCAGGCATTAATGAACCGACAACTCTATCGGCGTTGATCGCTCTCACGACATGACCAACATTAAGCAGCTGTGCTGTTGTTGTGGATGGCACTCATGATTAGAAAATATTGTATTAAAAGCTATAAACTGTAGGTCAATATTCCCAAGACCCGTAATACCTATTGCAAGGGCAGCAAGTGTAGAAAGCACACTCCCCATAAGGTCACTCAATACAAGGCTGGCAAGGCCTCGCTCTTTGCTCAAGGTAAGAGACGTTATGACCGCAAGCAATCCGGTTATGGTGGTCAAACCAAGCCTGTTTTCCACAAAAAGGCCAAGACCACCAAGAAGATTGTCCTCCGTCTCGAGTGCACTGGTGAGTTGTTTGGCTAATGTGATTGTGTGGATTTACTCATCGACTGCTGTTAGCCTGCAAGTACAAGATGCAACTTGCCATCAAGAGATGCAAGCACTTTGAATTGGGCGGTGACAAGAAGACCAAGGGTGCTGCTCTCGTTTTCTAAATTGTGTTTGTTATTGATACATAAAAATATATTTGGCAGCACCATCGCTGCAACAGAACCAGGACGTTTTGGATCCAATAAAACTAGAGCATACCACCAAACGGTGCATACGGTTAGCAATTCAGTGATGCTGCTTTCAACAACGCTCTGTGTCATGGAACACGACAGCTGGAGCAATCAATACCAGCGTAAAATCTAGTCTGCTGTATACGTGCAGACATTTTTTTTTCTTTCTTATGCAAATGCTGCACATCCTGATGTGGAGGAGTAGAGTGATGGTTTGCCTTATAGTGTAACGGTGGTAATGCCGTATAGTATAAAGACTACTGTTGTAGTTTAAATGGATCGAGTAAGTGGTGGCATCATGGTGATGTTGGTGTAAACCCCATCCTTTACATATAACTACAGTCATCTGCGATGATCTTCCTCTTAATATGATTTTCGATGAGAATATTATTAAAAGGCTGTAGATTTTTTCAATGTATCACATACAAGCAACAATGCGATATAATGAGCAACCATAATGCTTAACAAGCTTGAAGATTTTGATATTAGAGAGGCAGGCTTCCTCCAATGACAACTTGCAATTTTCGTACAGTGTCTAATTTTAGGAGCCTCCCCAGGGGTGGCCAAGAAGTTTTGTTCAGCGGTCAAGGGTCACCTTAATCTTCTTTTGCTCTTTGCAATTACTCAGCATGCTAAAAACCAACCTTACAAGGAAAATGAATAAGCGCATACCAGCCACTCTATATGCAAAGTGTTCCTGTAGATATTACGCAGCACAGCAGCAGCAGCAGCAGCAGCAGCAGCAGCAGCGAAGGCTCCCCGTCGACTTTACTGCTGTAGAATCGAAATGGCAAAATCGCTGGAGAGAGAACGCCAAAAAACCCCAAGTAATGGACCCCAAAAAACCCAACTACTACACTCTATCAATGTTTCCTTACCCTAGTGGCATGTTGCATATGGGCCACGTTCGTGTTTACACCATAAGTGACACAATTCAACGCTTTCGCAAAATGTTTGGATACAACGTTCTTCATCCTATGGGTTGGGATGCTTTTGGCTTGCCTGCCGAGAACGCTGCCATTGAAAGAGGAATCCATCCTGCCGAATGGACAACCAAAAATATCGCCATCATGAAAGAGCAAATGTCAAAACTGTGCATTGATTTTGATTGGTCAAAGGTACGTTGATTTTTGACATGTTGATTAATACAAATATCGAATGAAATTGTATACTAGGAATTAGCAACCTGCGATCCAGAGTATTATAAATGGACACAGTATATATTCTTGGAACTGTACAATGCCGGCTTGGCTTATCAAAAAGAGGCTGTTGTTAATTGGGATCCTGTTGATAAAACTGTGTTAGCAAATGAGCAAGTTGATCCAGAGGGGAGGTCGTGGCGTTCTGGTGCATTGGTCGAAAGAAAAAAGTTGAAGCAGTGGTTTTTCAAAGTGACAGAGTTTGCAGATGTACGGCACCGTGGTATTCATGCCAATTATTGTACATGTTTATGAATTAATTCATGGTTTGGTAGGATTTATTAAAGGACATTGATAGATTAGAGAATTGGCCTGAAAGAGTAAAACAGATGCAACGAAATTGGATTGGCAAATCAACAGGGGCAGAATTCCATTTCAATATTGTAAGCCATTTTTAATTCATGATAAGCATTTCTCTTAACAGTGCCAATAGAACTCTGTCGAGTCGAAAGATCCCATCAAAGTCTTCACAAGCAGACCAGACACAATTTACGGAGCGCAATATCTAGTACTTGGACCTGAGCATCCATTAGTAAATAAAGAGTGAGTTGCAAATCCGCACAATGTGAAATACAAAGCTAATTTCAAGCGTAGAACTCTGCCCAGAGAGCAAGCTGATGCAGTACTGGGATTCGTTCAAGAATTGAAAATGAAACAAAACATGGATGAAGCAGAAGAGAACAAGAAGGGCGTATTCACTGGGTTATATGCAAGAAATCCGTTTACCAAAGAGGATATCCCTGTATATGTTGCACCGTATGTGCTTTCTGATTACGGCACCGGCGCTGTTATGGGTGTGCCTGCACACGACAAGAGGGATTTCGAGTTTTGCAAGGTAAATCAAGTTGTAGATCAAGTTCGGTTTGTTGTGGAGCCAGCAATCAAGCAAGTAGACAAGCCCTTTGACGTCAGCGTCCCATATACAGCACAAGGCATTCTGACTGACTCATCAGGCCCTTTCAAGGGAATGAAGTCAAAGGCTGCTGGCATGGCCATCTTGAAAGAGGCTCGAAAGATGGGTGTTGGGCATCCTGCCACACAAGTATGTCTTTTTTTTTTTTTTTTTTTTACGACTACAAAAGATGGAATGGCTGTATTGATGCATAGTATAGTTTCGTTTGAAAGATTGGCTCTTGTCAAGACAGAGATATTGGGGCGCTCCTATCCCAATTATCCATTGTTCAAAGTGTAAAGCTGTTCCAGTGCCTAAACAGGATTTGCCTGTTCATCTTCCAATTGATGTGGAATTCTCGGGTAAAGGACAATCACCTCTTGTTAGCAAAGAAGACTGGGTGAATTGCACATGTCCCAAGTAAGTAGGCGAGTGTGATGTGAGTGCTGGATAAGCGCCAACATAATTCAAATTAGGTGTCATGGCCCAGCAAAGCGCGAAACAGATACCATGGACACCTTTGTTGATTCGTCGTGGTATTTCATGAGATTCACAGACCCTCACAACAAATCTCTGTAAGTACATTCTTACCATGGTAAGCGTATATTCACGCTCACATCGACTAGGCCTTTTGATCCCGCCAAAGCGTCAGCAATGTTACCTGTCGATATTTATATTGGTGGTGTAGAGCATGCTATTTTGCATCTGCTGTATTCTAGATTTGTCACCAAAGCATTGTTAAAGCAAGGTGCATTCAATGAATCCCCTGAAAAGAAGCCTGGCCATGGAGAGCCGTTCAACATCTTGCTTACACAGGTAAGCCTTGGTTGGTAGCGTTAGTATGTACATCAGCTCTAATTTATCGCGTAGGGTATGGTGCATGGCCGTACATTCAAAGACCCAAAAACACAGCGCTTCTTGAGACCAGAAGAGGTAGATATAAGAGACTATGCTAATCCAAAGATCATCAGCACTGGGGAGATGCCTTTGATTTCGTTTGAAAAGATGTCCAAAAGCAAATACAATGGCGTAGATCCCGTCAATGTAGTAAAAGAGTGTGGCGTGGACGCAACTCGTCTCCACATCCTCTACAAGGCACCGCCCTCAGAGGTATTGGAGTGGGAGGATTCGAGCATTGTAGGTATGCAGAGATGGCTCGCAAAGGTGCTAAAATTGTCGCAGTCATTGCCGGCATCCACTGCTCAGTTGCCCCTGCTCGACGCCATGACTAAAGATGAGCGAGAAATGTACAGGATCACCAACCAGACCATTAAACAAGTGACAGACACTCTCACAACAAATTACTCATTCAACACTGCCATTTCCGATTTGATCAAACTATCCAACCATGTGCTGGCATTCGCCAACCCTGGTTCACCAGTGTATCAGCATGCAGTGCACTCAATTGTCAAGATGATGGCACCAATGACACCTGCTATGAGCGAAGAATGTTGGGAGGCAACCAATCAGCCTTCCAGTGTGTTTGATCAGCCCTGGCCAACATTCGACCCTGCTGCCCTAGAAAAAAGCCAAGTAGAATGCATCATCCAAATCAATGGCAAAACAAGATCAAGTATTTCCATACCAACCCAGCTGGTTGGAAACGTTACTGAAATTGAGAGGCTGGTCAGAGAATCAGATGCTGGAAAAAAGTGGATTTCTGATAAGCCTGTAAAGAAGCTGATTGTAGCCAAACAGGGCGAACTGGTCAATTTTGTATTGTAATAGATAATTTTTATAAAGTAAATAGCATATTCACATTGAGTTTGCTTGCTCTTACTAGAGCGCAGTGTCAGCGTGACACCTTACAAGTGTCGTTTGTTTATTTGAGTAAGGATGCCCATACAATGCATGCGTCAGATCAGCGTCTGTTTCTGTGTGCGTCGTTAATAAACATACCGTAGAACCAATACAGATGCAGTGGAAACATTGCCAGGGCCACTAACCACAGCAGTTCCAAGCAGTGGGTTTTCTTGAGAGCGAGTAACATGTACGTATGGAATACAAGTCCTAGCACAATAATCGAAACAGTCAACAGGAGATCGCATCGCAAACAGATTTTGAATGAGCCCAATGAAAGCACAGCAGTGTTGGCAGCTCTAGAATACAGCTGATACTTGAGAAGGAAGACGACTTGCAGCGCAACAACTAGAGCGAAATGTCAATATACAAAGGGTGATGACTCTACCTCGTCAAGACAGTAGTGCGGTTCCTATAATAGATGGAACCCAACGATGGGTTCAAAACTAGATAGCTTATAAAGAAGCAAACCAATGCCGTATGCCAGTTGGAACCTATGCTTAGCAAATGTCAGAATCATACAATTGACTTGCTTGTTGGTTTTTGCAAATCCACATTTGACACAGCAAAAGAAAAAAGCAAACAAGGGAATCAAAAACTAGCGAAAAAAAGAATTAGAAAACAACTGGTCAGCAGAAAACTTTGGATATGGTGAGTTTGGGTATTATTTACAAGCAATAGAAATTCAATATGAAGAAGGTGGGAACAAGTGGTACCATATTCATATATACATGCATATGTATATAGACACTATTTCCAGAAATTATTGGTGCACTAGCAAAAACATTTAGGTGCACTGCCAAAAAACGTTTTGGCGCACGACCAAAATAAATTTGGTGCAAAACTAAAATGTGTTTGGTGCACACTCTTTCCTATTATTTTAAAGGAGTTAGTTATCAATGGCTTTAAAGTTTTTCGTAGATACTGCAATTTCAGATAGAATGGCTGTGGAAAGAAAAATATATGAAACAAAGTTATTCACATGAATCTCTGTGCATTTAACCTTGCACCAAAAATGTTTCAACTTTGCACAAAATTTATTTTGGTCGTGCGCCAAAACGTTTTTTGGCAGTGCACCTAAATGTTTTTGCTAGTGCACCAATAATTTCTGGAAATAGTGGAAACCAGTAGATTTGGGGGACATATTTGAGTCCACTGATAAGATGTAAAAGTAGAAACTTTGTCGTTGTTCCTCTACATAGGTATCATGGTTTAAAAAATCCTGATTATAGTTTATTTGAGAAAAGAGGATTTAGTGGCAACAATCATGTTTATTGACAAAATTTCTCGTTTCGAATGTTGTACTGTATAAATGAATAACATATCTCAAGATACGGCAAGTCAGGCAAGTCAATGCACAAACAAGAGCCTCAAATATATAGACTAGGTACACTATTTTGCCTGCTACGTTGCATTACAACACATCTTTTTTCTCTTTGGCCAAAAGACATGTACCCAAATCATATTGCATACAATAAAAAGTGTCCCGCCCTTGGATGAAGGCCTTTTTATCCCTATCCAACACACTCCCTAAAAGTAAAAAACATTCAAGTTTTTATGTAGGTATTCTCTAATGATTGACAAGGGCGCCAATCAAAATACAAGGCACAGTTGTTCCTTTAACAACCTCTGAGTGTTCAGGAGTCCTTTTGGGCAATTGCAAAAGACCATTTGCTTCAACCATGCTGAGCATGCGACTACTTTGCTGTTTACCAGTAGATGTAGCAATCATATTACCTTGAGAACTAATAGACACTTGGACTCGATGGAATTCAGGTCTGGGGTCCAATTGAATCGTATTTTGGATCTGCACAGGCACCAGCACATTCTCAGGTTTAGGCCAGCCTGCCATACGACGCAATGCGGGCAATACAAACAAGTGGAATCCAACCGTGGCAGACACTGGATTTCCAGGCAATGCAAAAACCAACTTGGGAGGACGTTTAGGTCCTTGAGGGATAGTTGCAAATGTTGTAGGCTTGCCAGGTTTCATCATGACGCGGCCAAAATGGACGGTAGCCTCCAGCTTTTGCTCCAAAATAGGCTTCATAAAATCAGCTTCGCCCATGGAAACACCGCCTGTCGTCAGCAAGACATCTGTCTTGGTGGTAGCTTCTTCCAACCGCTCTACAATGTCATCTACATTATCATCAACAATCCCCAAATCAACTGCCTCAAATCCGGCTACTTGGATAGCCGCAAGAAGAGTTATACGGTTGGTATCGCGAATTTGTCCAGGCTTTAAATGGTCAGTGTGGATATGGTCAAGGACTTCGTTGCCTGACGATAGCACCCCAACACGAGGTTTGCGAAAGACTTTGACATGTCGTACGCCTACTGAAGCTAGTACACCCAAATCAGCGCCAATACACTGTCCTTTGTGGCCAACAATCTGCCCAACAGAGCAATCGCTCCCAACTTCTCTAATATTGTCTCCAGGTCGAGCACTGACAAGGACCTCTACCTCCACCTCTTCATCACCAGAGGGAGAACTTTTCGCAAGCTTGGTATCTTCCACCATGATAACAGCATTGGCATTTTCATAGACCATGCCACCTGTAGCAACCCGAGCGACCTTTCCTCTGCTCAAAGTCTTGGGTCGATCTTGATCTATACCTATTTGAGCCAACGAAATAGACTCGATTTCGTATACACCAGGTCCATCTTCAACTGTCTGGGGATGTTAGCAGATAGAATAAAAATATGACATAATATCAACGTACCATGAATGGCATAGCCATCGACAATCGAAGCGCGATATCCAGGAACAGGTTCCAAAGAACAAACGTCTTCTGCTAACACATACCCAGGCAAGAATTGGGTAACAGGCATACTGATTACATTTAGCGTGTTTGCATGTTTTGCAATAATCTTGTGGGCCTCTTCTACAGGAATCAACGGATACGGCGACGATCTGGCACGTCTTGATACTGGAGTATCCAATGAAGCAGACACGCCTGTTTGGCTAGGATGGCCTTGTTGGTCATGGCGATGAGAGCACGTATGTCCAAATCCGCCACTTTGGATTGTGGCTGCCATTTTCTGTTGCGATTCTTGCATTTGATCATGCATCTTCTTTACAGATCTGCCCAGAATCAAATCTAGCGAATGAGGCAACACTTTAAAGACGGCATCCATGTTCTCTTTGCACGCTTTTGGACTGCCGGGCAGCGTAATAATCAATGTCTTGTTTCTGATGCCTGTAATTGGCCTGGACAAGGCGGCAAAGGGGGTTATTGCCAAAGAAGTAGAAAGCAGCAAGTGCGTTATGCCAGTCGTTTCTTTAGCCAGTAAAGGCTTGATGGCTTCAGGCGTGATGTCCCTTTCGGAAAACCCAGTACCTCCTGTCAACACAATCGCATTAACACAAACATCGTCTGACCACTTTTTGACAATGTCTCCAATGTCTTGCACTTGATCTGGCACAATGGCTTGCTCTTTTACAGAGTATTTCGCGTCTGCCGCAAACAATTCCCTTATAAGCGGCCCACTCTTGTCCTGCATGTTGTCTTTGGAAGCAGTATCGCTGACTAATTTATTAGGTACAGATCAACACGGGGCTTGAGAATAAAGGACCCCTCCCTTCCACAATAGCAATAGGTGCTTACCTGTCAAGATGCCTATCGTATATGGCGCTACTTGATGCTGGTTGTTAGTTGTGTGTCCTACGTCAGCATTGCCTATACAGCGCTTACCTGCCATGGCCGGTTAAAAATGAGGTGTATTAGCGTAAGGAAAAAAGAAAAAGATGTAGAAGGAAGGCTCTTTAAAAAAAAGTTCACATAAATAGTTTCAGGTTTTTTTCTCTCCCTCTCCCTCTCTCTCTTTCTCTTTCTCAAGATAAATTGCGATAATGACAAGTGCGTTTGCGGCAGTTATCGTTTGCTTGGTGCTGATACCAGCTATACCGCTGGGAATATACGCTATTGGGCTTTTGTTGCCTAGCAACCACATAGCTTCTCGCGCTACTACATACAACACGACACCCAAGATTCTTTGGGCTATTCTAACCAGCGTAGAGGATTACCCTGCTTGGCGTTCTAATATCGATCGAGTAACAATAAGACGAGACGAATTCGAAAATCAAATCAACCAGTACGACGACGATAGTCGCACTACATTTGTTGAATATACCAAAAAAGATCGACGCACTGTAGTCATGCATATTGAACAAGAGCACGAAAGAAAGCTGCTGAGAGTGCTGGAGGAGAGGTCTTACATTCCACCGGGCGAACAAGCGCCACAAAGAAAATCTACGTTTAGCGGCTCGTGGACTTTTCTGATTGAGCCCATTGAAGGCCAAGATAAAGCAGTAAAGTTAAAGATCACAGAGCAAGGCGTTATCAACAAGCCGATGGTCCGTGTGTCTCACATGCTGCTGTTTGGATACCACCGAAGAATTGATCGCTTTATCAAGGATTTGGGAAAGGAAATCGACTTGGGCATCCTCGAAGGACAAGGCGAAGATGAACAAGACCAAAATGACGAGCATTCTCAAGACGCAATGGTGCAGCAACAAGCCGCAGAAGAATTTGAAGCAGGGCCTGACGATAGCATGTTGCAGCCGTCAATCATCACTGAATCAAAGATTCTCGATAAAGAATGGGATATGGTGAATGAGGTTTACGAGAAAAAGTAAATATTTTTATGCAAATAAAGGCTTCTTGAAGAAACGGGCTACAAAGAACCCACTTGTGCTACTTGAGATGGGGTCAAATCTGAGGCAATTCGCTTCAATTTCATACTGCAGCGCTGGAAAAGCTTCCTGCTGCTTGATTTTGGCCGGTTTAACATTGAAGCTGGGTATCTTTACAAGTGTTGCGTCTTGGTATTCGTTCAGGAACCATGCCACATTGGCTTCGTTTTGCCGAATGGACAGTGAGCATGTACTATAAACCATAATTCCTCCTGGTTTCAGCATGTTCCAACCTTGTTTCATTAAATTGCACTAGCACGAGTGAATAACAGCAGTTGTCACGATTATATCATAATTACCTGCAATTCTGTTATTGTACCTATTCTATTGGGGTCCATGAAATTCTTTTCAAACGCATCCCATCCCCACTTTTCGTATTTGAGAATATGCGCTATGCTCCCGTCATGCGTGCATTCAGCATCCACAAGTACCTTGTCGTAGAGCGAGGGCTTTGTCTGTGCGTCGAATCGAAGCAATCTAGATGACCAGAAGGGTTGAACTAAATCTGTCTTTTGGCGCTTCCTAGGTATATCTTCTTGGCTACTCTGACGGATCATCTTGTTTCCCAGCCGAGAGGGTGCTGGGACTTGAAAAGTTGTGCCATCAGCTTCAAACAAACGCACCTTCTCTCCCACCTTGTACTTTTTCAGTAATGATCTACATGTGGCTAGTCGATGGCCTGCCAAATCAACCCCAGTAGCTGTGCCTAGTCCGTCTCTTCCCAGAATATTGGCAATCATGCACAATTTAGCTCCTGGTGCGCAGCATAAATCTAGCACTTGCTCGTCTTTTTGTATTTCCAATGCCTCGACCGCAATGGCTGAACTGAGGTCAATGCCGAAAATAGCTTGATTCTTGTAGCTAATGCAAGTAGTTTAGTGTACCCCCCCCCCTCTAGGATCAGCAAAAAAAAAACTCACGCAGGAATATCAGATATACGTTGTGTAGTGTCATCTAGCTGTACCTTGAAAAAATTATCAATGCCATCAACTTGATATACCTTGTCCGTCTGGAATTGGCTTTTTAGGTCTTCAAGGGTGGGTCGCTTATCATCTGGCAAATGAGTATTTGTTCTAACGTATCGAGGCAGAGTTACAACAGTGTAAATTTGTGGATCGATTGAATTGTCATGTAAGAATTTCTTGAATGAATCTGGCAGTTTTTCTATATCAAAGCTTGCTCTACTGTCCTTTGTCGTTGGGTTGACTTGGTCGTCTTTATCATGGCTAGACATCTCGACGTTCTTGGAGGAAGAACAGGCAAATTTTTTTTCTCTCTCTCTCTCTCTCGTCTGAGTAACAGGAAGCACAATTCACTTTCTGTCTCAGATCATTGCAAAATACGGTGCAATCACTACTATGATGAAATTTGACATCTTGTCAACAAATCTCATTACAAGCAATATAAAGCCGTTGATCTCTTGCAATTCCAGCTCAAGCACAACTTGCTGTGGCAGCTATTGATTATTGTAATGTACGAGAATCATTGCAATGTCTGCTGGTTTCACGGATATGAAAAACCAAGCCACGGCTACCACAGCGATAAATTAATACAGAAAAAAGGGGGGATGCATCCTCATCTTTTGGCAAGTCAAATATGTCTAAATTCACAAACGTCAAAATCATCCAAATTGAATACCCCAATGAAATACACAGAGCTCTAGCTGTTCGCAGAAAAGTTTTCATTGAAGAGCAAGGCTATTCCGAAAAGATTGAGAAGGATGGGTATGTTGTAGCACCCAGCACGTACCCCACGTAAACTTTACTAAATCTTACAAAAGACTAGACGGCGCCTGCCAACATTGGATCGCTACTTGCGATAAAGAAAATGAAGATGGAACAATTGAGCACAATGTAGACATTGGAAACGTTCGTCTGATCCCTAAATCGGAAGGTGTAGCCAAGTTGGGTCGTCTTGCTGTGCTGTCTAGCGCTCGTGGTCTTCAAGTTGGACGTCTACTAGTCGAGGCTTTTGCTAATTATTGTAAACATAACAATTACACCACCATCGTATTGCATTCCCAATATCCTAGACGAGGCTTCTATGAAAAAACTGGTTTTCGAATTGAGGAAGGTGATGATCAGATTTTCGATGAAGCAGGCACCCCCCATGTTCGCATGTGGATGCGCCTGTAGTGCACTGGCTATTTACCTGTTATAAACGTAGATAAAAGTTATACACTAATAAAGTAGTAGTGACATGTATCAAGAGAGCATTTGTGTATTCCTTCCATTTCGGGCTTACATGATCTCCAACAAAATAAAAGGTAATTTAGCTTGGAAAGCTCCTTCTTTTCTATCACTGCTTACAGTCCTTTAAGAAAGCTCCCATTTAAAGTTCTTTGAAGGTGCGTGTGTTGTCTTGTTTACTTGATTCATCCACAAATGTACCATATTTGATAGTTGTTTGCAACGCACCTTTATTCAATGATGTATCCGTTTCGAATATCGAGTCATTAATGTGTGAAAAAGTTGTTCAAGGAAAATAGAATGGTACGGGGACAATATTGGTAAATGCTGGTATGATGCATAAATTTAGTACTTGCAACCTTGATGTTCTGATCCAGAATTCAGCGTATAAATGCTTCTGATATAACATTCGGGCTACATCAACTCATTTTGCCCTTGTCTTGCGCCAAGAGCCTGCGTTGCTCTCTGTGCAAAATTTCTCGTTCTCTCACGGGGATGCAACAAGTAAGACTCTTCAATTCATCTTTCTACTGAATTCTTTACTCGCAGCATTGTCAAATTGACTTGAACATACTGCTGTATGACAGCTATTCTCATATGCTTCAAGCACTATTGTTTAGCAACAGTTGCAGACCCTGCAGCTTTAAAACACTTGATGCTTGACTAATACCGTATATATATTCACCACTACCAGGTGCTTTTTGTTGCTATCGATATTGTATATTTGTTGAAATCTCGACGACATGGCTCCTTTTCAACGCTCAGCTCATGACTTTGCAAAGGGTTTGGTAACCATACTAATTGTGAGTCGATAGCAACCACAGAGTAAAGGAGATGCGCAAATGTTTATTTTACTGTATCACCTAGGTAGCAGCAAAGAAGAAAAAGGAGGGAATTCACAAAAAGCATGGATAGACAAAGAAGCCCCTTTTTTCGTATAGACATGTTTTTGTGTTGTCTTTTTTGCATCAGATAATAATGCTATCGCATTGTATGTGTCTAGTGAAGAAGGAATGGCAGGTCCTGTTTGCTTTTGCAGCATGAATCTCGCAGGATATTCTCTATTTATGTGGCACAATGCGCTTTGTTGCCCATGAGAACTATTATGCATTTCTGTTGATGATTTCACTACACACTTGTCTGCTGCTGTTGCTGTGAGGGCGCAACACGCACACCTATTTATAAGTTTGCACAACCTGGTGCTACCACGTCAAAATCAAACAGACCAATTATCATGAATGATATCTTGCATTTGTTCGCCCTTTCATAAGAAAACATTGCACACAAAACAAACCCCTCCCCTTTGACTCTCCCCCCCCCCCCTCATCACCCCACTGTTTGCTGATACTATAAAAAAGATATTCTTTCTCTTTGTTCAATCTCGAGGCTTTCTTCTCTGTATTCTCTTGAATGTTAAAATCCATCATTTTACTTTCTTCGTTGGCCCTCGGCGCTGTTAATGCCCAAGTGCAATCTCCCACTTATCAGTACAATGTCACTTCCCCAAGCCCGAATTCTCCCTATGTTGCCAGCCAAATCCTTCCATGCATCTATGATATTGCAGACAATACAACAGCCGATAGTAAGTAGTCTTTTCAAAGATATGCGGCTAAACCTCATCGCAACTTGCAAATAGATCTCCAGCTCTCAATCTCATTAGTTGGCGCCAACATGTCTGCTCACCTGACTGCTTCTGCAGACATCTCGCAAGGATTCAGCTACCAAAAGCAGATTGGAGGCGCTACAGTGTATGAGCATCAATTTAACGTAAGTACCATGTATAGTGTAGCTCTGAGAACATGCTCCTGATAACTGCTTTTTTTGAATTAAAAAAAAAAAAAAAAAAAAAAATAGTACAACATTCCTCCCAACACAACGGCCGGTGCTTATCAAGTAGTCTTTCTCGATAATGTATCTCAAACAAACGTCAGCATTCCCATTACAATTTCTGCTGCACCTGTAACTCCTACTTCGTCTGCTGCTGTTCCTTCTGGATCTTCTGGGACAACTGCAGCAACTACCTCTGTGCCTGCCAGCATCTTTAACAAGGACAGCTCTTCCGCTGATCCTGCCATTCCACTCTCAAAATACCTGCTTGTAGCCTCTTTCTCAGTAATAGTTGCCTTTGTGCAATTTTAATCTTTTATATAATTGCCGTTTTTGCTAGTTTTTCTGGAGCAAAATCTAATCGTATCTTATACATAAAATAATTGTAGTGTTTTATAATAATCAAGTAAGCGGTGGGGCGAGTGTTTTGACTTTTTGCTGAATCAAGACTAATTTTACGAAAATAAGCAATAGAATAAATGGTTTATTAATTGTATGGTGCAATAGTAATATATAAGATAGAAAAATGCTGTGATAATAGATGTTTACAATAGATACAAGAGTGTAATAAATAACTTAAATTGCTGGTACTACAGCTCTGGGAGCTGCCTTTCTTGCGTTAGACAGGCGTGCAAAAGCACGAGAATAGATGGACACCATTTCAGAGAATGTAGCAGAGATAGCACGTGCTACTGGACCACGGAAGCCATATATACAGCGCAAGGCAATCCACTGTTGTTGATGTTTAGGCACTTTTGCACGCAAAGGGAACCCTGGAGCGTTGACAAGAGTAGGTCCAATGGCCATGTAGATTTCAAAAGCAGCTCTGATGCTGCTTTGCACTTCTTCTGGCAAGCCGTCAATTCCCTTTTGAGCCTTATTTGAAATCTGGTCTGCAAGGCCCAAAATACGGATAGAAAAGGATTTGAGAGCATGCTCACCAACTAATAAAGGGTTCCTTGCGACTTTCAAGATGTGATACACATTTTGAGGCGGGTAGGGCATGTACTGAAGCGGAACGTAGCAACGGCCCACAAGGCTGTCAGCGATTACATCACGAGCAATATTGATCAATTGAAGACACTTTTAGAGCAAAAAGAAGCTTGTTTAGTACATCAAAAAAATTATTCTGATTAGCTAATTTGTCTCTCACATACCTGCCCTGTCGCTCTGGCTCTTAATAGCACATGCTCATTCCGTACAGCGTTATTTTTTGGATTTCCCCAGTTGCCTCTGCCTGTTTTGTACATGATGGCGCAAGTGCACAGCTCACCGAACGTGCCAGAGATGAGAGCAGCATAGTTTAGCAGGTCTTTTTGCTTCTTGACAGGCTCTCCACGCAGATCATGTTCCCAAGCATCGGTAAGCTCGGACATGGCACGAGGACATAGGTAATGCGAGATGCGGGCAAAGTTTCTAAATATGGCCAGCACGTCTTGGTTTGGAAGAAGAGCATTGTAATAATCCCAGTTAATGTGTTCGGGTAGGGTCAAGTCCTGGTGGCTCTTGTAACTGTTGATGGCCTGCTTAGGGTAAAAGACTTCTCGCAGAAACCTTCGAATAATGACCAAATTCTGCTCGCATTGCTTTCGCGTAGGGGCATCATCTACCAGGTCATCGGCGGTACGGAAGAATGCGTACAAAAGACAGAGATCTTGGCGCAAGTTGACAGGAAACAAGGCAGCCATGGTCTTCCAGGACCTGGAGGCAGGGCCCAAGACGCGGATTGCGGTTTCAAGGTCGTCAATAGGGGAAGCGTCAAGGTCAGCTTCATTTGGCATGCAAGAAATCAGACGAATGATGGCAATCCAGTAGGGTAAAGACAGCTGGTCTTGCAGGGCAGCTTGTTTTGACCTATCCTTCTGAACCAGGTGGGGAAATGTATTTAGAATGGTGTCGACATAGTCCAGGGCATTGCACGAAAGCACCAGAACAAGCACAAACAGGGCACAATCTAAAACGGTAGCTGCGTATAATTTACTGTGGGTATATGCTGTACGACAAACAAATGAGCCAAACAACGTTGAGATCACAGATGCTGCAGCGATCACTTTTGCCCTGCGAACAAAATAAGGGCCAGCAATGTACCACATTAGCCCAATGATAGTCAGTGCAAACGACGTTTGTGGCCGAGAAGCGTATTGGCTAATTGAAATAGTAATTAATTAAAAAGAATGAAATAAGGGGCGGATTCAGACTTACCTGGTGATGGCCATCAGAATAAGCGAAACAGACAGACCATGGCGAGCAAAACTAGACACAACAGCGCTTGAACGTGGGTTGATAAAGGTAATTGGGAACTGCCATCTTGTCAACAGGCCGCATAGAGACACGATAAAAGTAGTTAGCATAAGCAGAACAAGTGCATCCGAGAATAAAGGGGGGGCTGATAGACCAAATGCAGCAGCAGAGTTTAAATGTATTAAATCCAAGGCGGATGTCATGTTATTAGTGCTGTTATCGTAGAGGTTTGTTATTACTGCTGCTTTATTGTTGTAATCAATGACAAACGGGGCAAGAAATGCAGCGCCACCTAATGCACTGTATTTTGCTTTATCCAGCTTTGTTATAAAAGGTCGATATACGCAGAAGACGACCACAAGAGCAGCCAGAGTGTAATAAATATATGCCATTGTGCGTTGTAGAAAGAAAAGAGAGAATATTTGATTGCAACTATCTCGCAAACCAGTATTTATACCAAATGGATCAGAAACTATACCATCCCCTTTTCTCCCTTAAGATTACACAAGAGAAAATGGTTCGCTCTCTGTCTGTCTCTGTTGATGCCGTACAATGATTTACACATACATCTTGATCTTTTTTTTAATTTTTTATTTTTTTATTTATTTATTTTTCTATATGCAAGTGCCTCTCGATACGATTGTACACTGCAGCTACATGTATCTTTTTGCATTTAAAAATCTCTGTAGACAAAAATGACAGGCACAGTTTCATATAAAACCCGCATCATTCATGTACAACTCTTCAAGTAAATATCTTTTTAGATGAAACTGTTTGTTGTATTCGTCAATTGTACCACCCAGTTGTTAAACTTGTCGTTCTCTTTTAGAAGTATTGCGGCTCCTGCTTTTGAATTAATGCAGCCAAACGGCTACTAGATCAGAAGTAGGGGCGGTTCATCCTTCCGGTTTCTAGAGGCTTTATCAAGAATCCTTGTTGGTGCACAGTTTAAAAATAACCAGACCGAGAGACAAGATGCGGACAACCGTACAAACAGGTTATAAGAATGCACCTTTGTTTGTGTAGTCTATTTTTTTTTTTTTTTTTTTTTTTTTTGCTCGGTATACGGTAGCAGACTAAATGTTCATGTCAAATCTGCAACTAATTCTCTATCATCTTGATCCTTATCATTGCCCTGAAGACGTTTTTATTTTCATATTATTTATTGTATTTTAGTCTTTTAAACTCGTTGTCTGACTATAAGAGTCATCATGATAGTGTAAACAACAAAAACAAAAGATCGTTGGCAATCGATTGCATATAATGTCGTCAAATGACAAGTACTAGCAGGTCCGTATATACATATTGTACATCATGTACGCTGTCCCCTTGAATTGTACTAGAAACTTGTTACTATTCGGGTCATTCTTTTTACATGTCATGTAAGCCAAGTCAACGGGACCATCGAAAAGGTCAAAAAGAAAGGGGAAAAAGATGCGAAAACGCTTTCTCTATTTCTCGGCCACTTTTTATACATCAACTCTTGTTATTAAACTTGTTTACGATGATATATATTATTGTTATTAACGAAATAACAAGTTTTTTTTTTTTTTTTTTGTTATAGTCGAGAGCCGTGTGTAATAACCAAGGGATATATTTACAGCTGGAATGTATCGATATAGCATAAGGTAGAAGGCTGATCAATACATGTATATTAAGACAGATGCGTTCTATATAGCACCATCCCGAATACTGCAAGATATTCTTGACATCTGAGGCAATGTGTTCTCTACCGATCATAACATTCAATATAATATGACGTTAATGTAACTGAACTATAAACACGCATCTACACAAATAAACAAAAAACCGGTTTTTTTTAGACCATGTCCTGTATTGTACACATAAACAAAAGCACAACGAGATCAAGAGAGCCAACAAACACAACAACACCAAAAAAAAAACTGGGCTTTGTTGGCATGGGTGAACTGATAAACAGATCCGATGATGCCGCTTGTTCGGATGCCACATGTGTGTAAACCTTGTTTTTGCGTTATAGTTTTTAATACAAATGTCAATTATCAAAAACAAATAGTAAAGGTCAGTGGCATCTACTGCACACTTCAAACCATTGGAGTGCATTATGTGAAAATATGTGTACAGCATACCATACGCTGCATTGTTATTGTAGCAGCATTTGAAAATACATCGAAACCTAGAGTTACACACCTGAATATCATAATTTTTTCCGATTGCACCTTTTTGGTGGGAAGATTCACAGCAGTGCAAGTTTTTTTTTTTTTTTGTCTTCTGGATCAAATAAGTCAATTGAAAAATGTAACACTACAAAAATACGTGGGAAGCAATATTATATTTGCGCTTAGAACATGGATTTTGGAATGTTTGTCGTAGCACCGACCGCTTGCTTTTTTGTGCCTTTTTTTTGTTGTTGTTATTGTTGAGCAGTTGAGAGCATAGCACAATAACTGACTAAGCTACTAGTAATAAACTCATCATCTTCAATGATGTATGTGCCAGAATCCTTATGCTTAAATGCACCAGAGAGAATCGGGCTATTATCTGTATTCTATATCATGAAGAGGTTTGCATCTATATCATGTATGGGTCGAGTGCCATATAAAAAAAAACTCTTTGTTTTTAAAGAGCCTATATCTTGTTACACCTACACAAAATACAAGTTTTCAACAGTTGCTTGAATAGATTTGTTTGCCTAAAATTTGAAAGACAATATTGAAGGCTGATGAGGAAAACGACTCTAGTCCCAAATGTTGCAAGCTTATTTCGACAATTTAGTATTGGCAACTTTAGCAGACGCTGCTGGAGGTACCTACAGAGTAAAGATCAGAAAGGAAAATCCAGACAAGAAAATTAGTCTTGAGATGTAATAGAGGCTTGCCTGGCGATAATTCAAATTCCACAAAGGAAAGGTGATATTGGCCAGGCTTGCCAAGAGCAGCCCAAACAAAAGGCGAGATTTACATCAAAATTATTGACTGCCAGAGTGTATGGCATGTTGTGCAAACAAGTACACAGCGGCCTATGATATTGGGACATGCCTCCAAGGTTTTGTAAAAGCATACAACTAAAAGCGTGTCAAAAGTACCGCCTCTCGCTGTCATTGCGTGCAAAGGATGCCCACATTAGACACTTGATGTATAAGATCTCTAGATAGTCCGTGCAGCTTAGCTTGAGACCATCTGAATAGCATTTCAAGATTAGATATTATGACAGTTGATTTATTGCCAGTGAGTGTTATAAGCAGCGTCTCAGGGGTAACGCCTACCAAGTAGAATGCAGAGTACCGTATAGTACGGTAGCAGAATGTGGATTCTCGTGACTGTAAGCATAGTTTTTTTTTTTCACCTTCCTCTTGGCCCTCATCCCCTTTTCCCTTTTTTTTTGTTTTATCAATCATAATAATAATAAAAAAGCATGGCAGAGGCTGACAAGCTTGAAGACGCGATTCAAACCGAAATTCCATTCGAGCAAGAATACAGCATCCAAAAGGAAGCAGCATCTTTACACGAGGAATCAGATGCGTTTCGATTGAATATCGTTAAATCTTGTAGAGAGGTTTTTTATGGACAAAGATCAACAGCCAGTTTTGTTAGACTCGCGTCTGCTCTCATCCTCGACAAGCAGGACGAGCTCAAAGAGTACAATCTTCCTGTCAAGACATACTACTTTAACAGCATAAAGTCCTATGAGAATCTCTGGGATGAGGTTTTTGAAGTGAAAAAGACAAACGAGGACCGACAGAACTTGCCAGACCCAGAAAACATACGCAAATACAAATTATACACAACTCGCCTCGTAAACATAATCAAAGGACTAGTGGTAAAATCTCTCTCTCTCTTTTTTTTTTTTTCCTTTTCTTTAATAACAAAGCATGCCTGGCAACCCTCGTTTTTCTTTGCGTTATTCTATCGTCGTGTTGACCAATGTAAATCAAGTGCAATAATACTCAACGCAATCATTGCTCATATCGTAGGATTCCGGAGCCATCTCCATCGGCGAATGCAAGCAGAATTTTCACAGTGGCCTCTTGTTTGAATGTGGATATGTGACAAACCATCGGTTGTTCGACCGTCGACTTGTGCGCTTAAATACAGCATTACTGTAAGTCTCGCACTATGAGCCCCTCAAGCATGTTTTTTAATGCTATGCTAGTTACAAGCAAGACAAGTACAACTTGTCAAGAGAAGCGAATGAAGGCTATGCTAGTCTTTTCAACGATCTTACAACTGCAAGCATCGATAATGAACGCGATGTCAAAGGAAAGCTTGTCGCTACTCCTTTAAACAGGATCCCTCTGTTTCTGGAAATCATCACAGCACACATGGGCGAATTTCACCTTGATCCTAACCGCGTGCTTGACATTATCCTCGATTTCTTCATTCGACAGCTGACGGTCAATTACAACTTTTGGGTGGAACTCATCAAACAAGCAGATTGGATCCAAAAGATAAAAAACCAAGATGGCACAATCACTTACAAGCCTAGTTCCAACATGGGTCAATTATTTGGCTTTAGATTCTACAATTATCATGTAAGTGTCTGACATTTTGTGCAGCACAAGAACCCACTAAGCGCCAAGCACTCTCTAGATGGAGTACATTTCAGCACCAAAAGAATTATATCTCTCTATCGCAATTCTTTTAAAGAACAATCTGCTTTTATTAGGTGATTTAATACCTTATGTAAGTATTA
>MU619286.1:58937-77570 GCA_025201805.1 Parasitella parasitica
GCAAATAGCAGATATTAATCGATTTCGATGGTTTATGCAAAATTAGCTTTTCCCCACTGAGCAAGAAATGGAGGAAGCTAAAAAACTATACAATACCAACATGAACAAAGAGATTAGCACTAATTCAGCAGGCGCTTTGGCCGTAAGTTTCGCGTCAATTTATTACTGGTATAGATGACTCACGCCAAAAAAATAGTTTTATGGTGCATTAGGAGAGGAAGGAGCAACACAAAAGCTTGACAGACGTCAGCAAACAGCTCTTGAAGAGGCTGAAGACGATGATGTTATGGAAATCACAAAAAAATACGCTGCCAACGATGTGGTTGAACTGACAAGAGCGTTAATATCTATCGGCGATCTCAAAAATGTAGAAACCATTTTGGCACACTATGACAAGTTGATAGATGTGCATCCAGAATTGGCTCATGACATTTACCGCCTGTGCAAAGCTGTCTTACAGCCTGCGTTTGAAGCTTTTGCTTCTGCAAAGACCAAGAAACGTGTCAACGTCTTACGAGAACGCGCACAACAATCGCGAATGAAATCAGCATTGACAACAGCAGAGAATCTCAATCCAACCATTCCTGAAACAATCAATAACAAGCGAGTATTGGTGCTCGACGCCCTCCTGGACGGCACTGAAGATCTTGTCAAAAAGGAAAGATATGTCTTTTTCTACAAAGAATGGCGCCAAGAGCTTCCTCAATGCACTCAGGTAGAGCATCTCACATCTCGTTTTTTACCTTTAATGCGTATGGCTGGTTATAGAACGCATTTGGCAACGGATCTGCTACAAACACTCAATTATATCTTGGAGGGCATAATTGATAGCAGCTCCAGCATTGCTGATGGTCGCTTACACTGCACAAACATGCTTCGAGAAATCGTATTGCCCTCCATATCATTCAGTGACCACAATCCTGGTACGATTGCGGATGCCTGGGAAGTCTGCTGTCGCCTCACATTCCAAGAGCGCTATGCTCTCTACGGTGAATGGTTTAATGATTTTTACAAAAAGAACACTGAAACAAAACTACTCAAGGCTCGCACCGAAAGAGACATCAAATACATTATGCGGCGTGTCGCTAAAAATGATGTTCGCCGCTGTGGCCGTGATTTAGGCAAGCTGGCTCATTCAAATCCTACAATTGTGTTTAATATCATGCTGGACCAAATCCAACAGATGGACAATCTTGCTACATTGATTCCTGATGCTTGTCGTTACCTGGGTGATTGTGCTTACGATGTACTTGGTTATGTTCTCACTGAAAAGTGGACTGGATCTCAGGGCCCCGCAAAGATGCTCAAAAAGAAGGAAAAGGACGATGGCATGCCTGCCACATGGTTACGTTCTCTTGCTGTGTTCACTGGCATGGTCTTCAAGAAACAAAGCATTGACGTTACACCCCTTTTGCGTTATATTGCTGCTCGTTTACGCTATCCAGACTCTGTACCTGATCTTATTTTGCTCAATGAATTTGTCACAAAATTAGGAGGCATCGAGATTCTCGGAAGTGCGACTACTGATGATCAGATAATAGCAGCTGGCTGTGCTGAATCTGTTAAATCAGAGGCCTTTTTAGCTGTTGACGTCGAAAACAGACGTGCCAACCGTCGTGTCCTGGAG
Source organism: Parasitella parasitica (assembly GCA_025201805.1). NCBI lineage: Eukaryota > Fungi > Mucoromycota > Mucoromycetes > Mucorales > Mucoraceae > Parasitella > Parasitella parasitica. Next base: position 60,565 of record MU619286.1, read on the forward strand.
CGTCTCAAGGAATCCATGCGTAGAAACAATGTGGGGTTAGAGATTCTTATCTTGACAGTCTTCTTGGAGGAATCAGTTCTCAACGAGAAGGGTGTGCCTGCTAGCGATAGAAGTGCAAGACTTGATCGTGTTCATCAAGCGCAGGCACAGTATTTTCAATTATTCACAGAATTATTCGAAGGAGAAGAATTTGCAGCTCTCATGCCAGATGTTGATGTGCTTGTAAAAGAATATGGGCTTCCTATGAATGTTGCCTTGAACTTCAATCGACCCAAGATGCAACTTAAACTCAAGAACAGCATTGACGTACCAGTCGTCGAAGGTCAAGTATGGGAACCATTTCAGGAGCTGACCAACTCTGTGCCCAGTCTCATGAACAATCCTTTTTGGTTGGATATCTTTCCAGCTGAATTCTATGTTATCTTTTGGCAGCTCGGCAACTATGACATTTACTGTCCAGAATTGCAATACGAAAATGCAATAAAGATTCAAACTGAAATTATCCGCCAATGCCAAGATCCTCGAAGCCAGCTGTCCTTGAGCAACCGCCCCAACACTGTATCAAAGAAGGAACGTCAAGCAGAGTCGACATTGGAAGCTATCAAGAAGGATTTACGACAACACAAGGCTCATGTTACTAAAATAATGTCCGTGCTGGAGGAATCCAAGAAGCGCTGGTTCCCCAATCTGAATCAACGCACTGCCCAGATTGCAAGCATCTTACAATACTGCTTTTTACCTCGTAGCCGTCAGTCAGAGATTGATGCCACTTTCTGCTACCAATTCACCATGTTGATGCATCGACTCAATGTGCCTCAATTCTCAAGTTTGACTTTGTTTGATAAACTGTTCTCTGATATTACGCCTTGCTTTATTGCTTTCTCCGAATATGAAACAACCATATATGCGCGATATATTTTCAAGGCATTCTCAAAGATGCAAGCATGGCATAGCGACGAAAAACTGTACATGAAAGAAGCTCATGATGGCGTGGTTGGATTCCAAAAGAACTGGAGTGCTGTTCCTACGCCTGTCGAAAAGGAGGATTTACTCAGCTTCAACGACTTTCAACGTGTATTGCACAAATGGCACATTAAATGCACAGCCTCAATTACTCAAGCCCTCAAAACCGGTGAACAGCATGTTATGAAGAATGCCTTTTTGGTGCTTCGTCAATTTGTTCCTTGCTATCCAGCAGTAGAGGATCATGGCAATATCATTGTTGGTATTGTTACTAAATTGGTAGAAGAAGAATCCCGTAGTAATGTCAAGGTATTGGCTCGAAGTTATCTTGCTTTGATCAAGAAATACAAGGAAAAATGGGTCAGCAAGAACAAGTTTTTGAATCTGAAAGAATCAGCACCGCCTGTCGAAATCAGAATCGCCCCAGCAGGTTCCAACTCTCCCAGCATTGCCTCAGCTACAACAGCCGCCAATAACAATACATCCACCACTATCGCCACTTCAAGTAACTGCGCAACATCTTCTTCAGAGGACAAGGAAAAGCCATCCAGCAGTCGCCGCGATGAGAATAGCAGCAGCACTAAGAATGAAGATTCAAGCAGAAAGTGTGACAACACGGATAGTAAACGTTCGTCATCATCATCAAGAGCTGATAGCCCTACCCGACGTTTTGAAGATAAGCCCAAGAGCTCTACTCAACACACCTCACCGTCGAGATCACCTGACAAAAAACGCTCTAGAGAACAAGAACCTACTAGTAGTAGTCGATCTGACAAGATTCTTCGCATTGATGAATCCAGCTCTGACCGTCGTCATTATCGCACTTCAACATCCTCTTCATCTAGCAGAAGAAACTCGCCACGTCGCACTTCGCCCAGAGATACAAAAGACAACTCTAGCCGTATTCATACTCCTTTACGCAGTAGCAACGATCCTGCTCGTCCGAGAGAAGTTGCCAGAGACGGTGGACGCGACACTACCGCTACCCGAGATAGTACAAGAGACTCTAGCCGTGGATTATCAACTCGCGAAAATGACAGAGAATCTTCTTCTCAAGATGCAAATTCTAATAGAGAGCCAGAGCGTGACAATCGCAAAGATCCCTCTGCCCCTATTCCTCGAGGCCGTGGTGCTGCGTCTCTCACTCAAACCAGCCCTACAACAAATAGCCGCATTGATGATCGCCTAAATAGACCTTCTTCGAGGACCCAAACAGACTTGAACAGCAGTAGCGCCCCCCGACGTGATGATCGTAGTGCAACCGCAGTTCGAACAGTGACGATTGGATCAAAACGACCAGCTGAAAGTGAGAGAGATCGTGAACGTGATAAGCGTAGAGAGATTCGAGATGTTCGAAACGACCGAGTCAGAGTTGAAAGACGCCCTGATGACAGAAGAGCAGGAGACGATCGCCGAAGAGATGACAGAAGAGTAGATGACAGAAGATTGGACGACAGAAGAGTGGACGACAGAAGAGAACGCGAAAGACATGATCGTCGCAGAAGACACTAACATAGCTGTCTAATGTCATGGTTAGTTAGTTTGTAAATTAGAAAACATTGCTGTTTGCATGCTTGATAAAATGGTAGAAAGGCCCATTTGTCTGGTGCCAAATAAATGTAATTAAAATAAAATCAATTTCTTCATGATAGACTCAGAGTAAGACGCAAAGGAGGGAGTGTACATGCTTTCGTTTTATTATGGCCATGTAGCTCACAAATACACGTGTTTTGAAAGAATAAATTGGATAAGCAAACGCTCGTTACAATTTAGCTAGCCTTGGTCTATTGTTGCTTTGAGGCTTTAAAATTTCGCTTCGTCACAGAAAGAAGCATTTCTTCCTGAACTGCCTGTACCGCGTATACCGTATACCGTAACAGTTCCCCATATAACAAGATCAATGCCTTCCAACACTTGACGGTGACTGTTTGCCCTTTGTCAAGGATACGATTCCCGTACATACATTGAATTTTTCGTATTCCCCCCCCCCCCCTCTTTCAAATTATTCTTGTTTCAATTCAAGATACATTTGCAAAAAAAAAAATGAGTAGCGAAGTTGAATCGAAAGGACGATTTGACGCCTTGAAGCAGGCTGAAGCAGCAAGAGTATCTACTCGTGCTGGTGGTGCCTACATCCCACCTCATCGATTGCGTCAGTTGCAACAATCTGTTAAAGACACGAGTAGTGAAGAATATCAACGTATCACTTGGGAAGCTCTCAAAAAGTCCATCAACGGTCTTATCAACAAAGTAAACACATCAAACGTCAAGATGATTATACCGGAGCTATTTGGAGAAAACTTGATTCGTGGACGAGGCCTCTACTGCCGTAGTATGATGAAGGCGCAACAAGCAAGTTTGCCCTTTACGCCTGTGTATGCTGCAGTTACAGCAGTTATAAATACCAAGATACCAGACGTTGGTGAGCTATTATTGACTCGATTAGTTCTTCAGTTTAGAAGGGCATTCAGACGTAACGATAAGGTACCATGATTTCATCGCGTTAATGTATAATTTGAATCACTAACAAAGCAGCCTTTACTAGACCTCTTGTCTTGCAACGACCATGTTTATTGCTCATCTGACCAACCAACTTCTTGCTCATGAAGTCCTCGCGCTTCAAATCCTGGCGCTTTTACTAGAAAGGCCTACTGACGATTCAGTGGAAATTGCTGTTGGTTTTATGCGTGAAGTTGGCGCACTTTTAGCTCAAGTGTCTCCCAAAGCCAACAATGCTATTTACGAACGATTCAGAGCAGTTTTACATGAAGGAGAAATCGATAAGCGTATCCAGTACATGATTGAAGTCCTTTTCCAAGTTCGCAAAGACAAATACAAAGACAATGAACCTGTCATCAAAGAACTCGATTTGGTAGAAGAGGATGATCAGATGGTACACAATATTAGCCTGGACGACGACGACTTGGACCCTCAAGATATGCTCAATATTTTCAAATACGATCCCGACTATGATGAAAACGAGAAAACATACAGCGCATTCAAAGCAGAGATTTTGGGAGACGACGAGGATGATCAAGATGGAAGCGGGTCGTCAAGCGATTCTGAGAGTGGAAGTGGGGAGGATTCTGATCAAGAAGATGAGCACACAATGGAGATTTTGGATCAAACAAACATCGACATGATTGAACTTCGCAGAAAGATTTATTTGACTGTCATGTCCAGTGTAAACTTTGAAGAAGCTTGTCATAAACTGATGAAAATTGACATCCCTGAAGGCCATGAGGTAAGGTTAAAATCGATTTTCAGGTGCTTTTCACGACGCATTGACAATATTGCATAGATTGAATTATGTAACATGATCATTGAATGTTGTTCACAAGAGCGTACATATCTCAAATACTACGGTTTGATGGCAGAGCGTTTCTGTAAAATGAACCGTCTCTGGGTAGAAAATTTCAACACTGCTTTCAACGAAGTGTACGAAACTATTCATCGTTACGAAACCAACAGACTTCGCAACATTGGTAAACTGTTTTCTCACCTTTTCAGCACAGACTCATTACCGTGGACCGCTTTTCACATTATTCGCTTGACAGAGGAGGACACGACTTCTGCCTCCAGAATTTTCGTAAAAATCTTATTCCAAGAAATTAACGAATTCCTGGGCCTCAAGACTCTCAAAGAACGCTTATTAGATCCTTATATGCTGGAAAGCTTATCTGGAATGTTCCCCAAAGACAATCCCAAGAACACTCGCTTTGCAATCAACTATTGGACTAGTATTGGTCTTGGCGCTTTGACTGAAGATTTGAGAGATTGGTTAAGAAATGCACCTCAGCAGGCTTTCAAACGTGCTGCCAGTGATAGCAGCAGTGATAGCAGCAGCGATAGTGGCAGTGGAAGCGATAGCGGCAGCGACAGTGATAGCAGCAGTGGAAGCAGCAGTGGAAGCAGCAGTGGAAGCAGCAGAAGTGGTAGTAGCTCCAGTAGCTATAGTAGCCGTAGCCGTAGCCGTTACCGCAGTAGACGTAGGCGTAATAGCAGCAGTGGTAACAGCAGCAGTGGTAGCGACACCAATAGTGATAGTAGCAGCGGTAGTGATAGACGAAGACGTAGCAAACGCAGTAGACGTTCTTCAAATGACTATAAAAAAAGAAGATAAAAAAAGCGCAGTTAATAAAGACGATCATTTTGTATACAATAGATTTCTTTGCAGATGTGAGCTTTGAAATTAATAATATATGAGAGATTTATTTGTATAGTGCGTTCTAGCATCAATTTGTACAAAAAAAAAAAAGGATGAATCCAAACGTCGGTAGCGATGACCGTAAAGGTAAAGGGTTTCAAAATGAATTGCATGTAAGATCGATAAAAGTTAGGGTGCTCCAAAGTTATGAAAGACTGAATACTCAACCTATTAGCCGATTATCGAATTATGAAGCTGAATACTAGCAGTTAAACCACCACATAGAATTTTCAATAAAAAAGGCCCCTTGGTTATACGCAAAATTAACAGAATTTCGCAAGGATGATCCTACTGTTAGAGTTGGCAATAGGATATATAGTGATAAAATGGTTACCATTATTCTGACTATGTTGCCATAGCAACCGTCCAGGACCTGATACAATGTTAAATGTCGATAATTTTTAATAAAACAAAAATAATAGTAAATTAAGTTAATCATGAATGCCTTGTACAAAGAAGCCATTTATTTTACTTCTGCTTACTTTACGGTAAATTTATTAAGAAATGACTCAAACATGCATAATGATATCAAAGTCCAATCTATCACCATTCAGACACTCTATATAGGTATCAAACAATATTAGATTATGCTTGATTTTATGACTCGATAAACTATATGTTCATCAAAGCCGTTGCAGTTGCATTATTTCTAGATAAAAAATCGCAAGAATCTTAAACCCCATACAAGTTTGATTGCTTCCCTATACAAAAATCCCGGCTTCAACATCAAAACAATGCATTGTAAACTCAATTATCAATGTATATAAATCTCGACTATTATATATGTGGTGAGAAAATGTCAATAATATATATATATATACTTCTTTATACTGTAAAATAGGCATACTCACTGATGGCATAACTATTTCATATAACTCTCTTCTAGTCTATTCTCTTCTAGTCTATATTCTCTTCTGCCACATATTTTGTTGGAATGAAATATATACTATTACTTTCACCATTTTCGGCCAAGTTTATTCCTTTCTGGTGTGCCAGTGTAAAGGCGCAACGAAATGTTGTGTAAATGTTATATGAAAAAAGTAATAAAGACTTTTTTTTTGGAATTAAGCCAGATACAAAACTAAAGACTTTTATTGACATGAGATATCATCTCTATTCATACTAAAATATACCCCAATCAATGCTCATCCACATAACGTCTGATGTTTGACAGGAAGTGTCAAACATTTTAAATCACAGCATGTCTAGGGCTGACCTATTCTTCTATTTTACATTAAAGAGAAGATTGCGGGTAGGATATGTCTTCCCGATATCCCGCGATCTGATCTTGATGTATTCTTTGAATAAGCCTGGAACCTTGTAAGAGGTCCAATTACAACCTGTAGAACTCATTCTTTCTTTGTAAAAGAATTACCAACAATTAATATCATGATCCGTACATTATAATAACCAAGTTAGATGCGGACATATTTAGCCTTTATATAGATACTACACTTTCATTAAATTCATCCCCTATTTTCAACATCCCAAAGCAAAAAACTTGAAACGGTTTCTGCAGAGAAATTTTGATAGGCATATCGCCCAGTGGAAAGCAAGTTTTGCTCAGATAGAGATAATCATGCCTGTTCTTATGGAGCATAGTACAATGTTTATTTTGCTCTTTATTATCGAAGCCTATCATCGATTATATGCAATTCTGATATGTAAATTTGTGATATCATCTGATAGTTTTATAGGTGCCAATAAAAACATGGAAGTCAATGTTGTTTTCAGATAGTGCCAAATCAACGCCAAGTTTTCCAAGTTAGATCGCGGTTCTATAATCATTTTAGCACAAGTTGTGAGCAAATATGTGATGTTTATGATAAATATATTGAAGAGTAAAACTGTTTCTCAGATAGCTTTTGCTAACCACATCACCCCTAGTGGAGATCAAGTTATGCTCAGGTAGCGATTGGAATGAAATAATACGTTTTATTCTCATATTATCATTATTTATATGAATTGAATTCCACGATTGAAGCCTCATCAAAAGAACACTCATATTAAATCCGCAGGCACAAAAAATACAGCTATATTTTAAAAATGTTGAGATCTGCAAGATCGAAAATAAGAAAAGTATAGAATAAAACGCTGAATTAACGAGATACGAAAACTTGAGATTACTTTATTAAAGATTCAACTTTGCATCGGCTATTTATACTTTTTACAACTACATAATTTTTTGGTGACTTTTTTAAAATACTAGTCGATGCTAATCGATAAGAGTAATTTGCAAGCAATATCATATCCTTAACAGGGTACGATATAACATTATACTACAAGGCTATTGATTTTTGAACTGACAGCACCTTATTGTTTTTGTCAATCATACAGATCTGTATCACAGATAACCTTCTTGATTTGAAACAAAGACTTTATTCTCCTGTTTCGACAGGTACATATAACAACACATCATTGGACAATCTCCAATCTTTAATTGAAGTACGTATTCATGATCTCCTACCCTACATCATGGCAGATCAAAAAGAATCCGTGAGCAATTGCGCTCCTGATTAAAATACAATCTATCATGATTCAGACACTCCTTCTACCAAGTAATACTCTGTTAATATGCTCGATTTTATGATTCAATAAAGCATATGCTCTACATGAAAGCCGTTGTTGCATTAATTCTAAATATGAACAATAACATCACGAATCCTCAAACCCATGAAAATGATCTGCCATAATTATAGGTAGGAGATCATATGGCAACGAACTTCAACTGAAGGTTGGAGAGTATCAAATGACGTGATGTTATTCGCTTGTGTAAACCGAAGAAGAAAATCTTTGTTTCAAAATCAAAAGGTTACCCCTATAACACATGTCTGTGCACCAGGATAAAGATTAAGGCACTGTCAGATCAAAGACGTATAGCCCTTGTTTTATAACCTTACATCGTGCCCTGTAAAGTAGATTGTTACTCATTAAAAATCCAATAAAATGAAAATGAAAATTATGAGTAGGGAATAAAAAGAGAACTCATGCACTCTTTTTAAAATAATATGGCACACTTTGTTTGCGAATGTGTCTTTTGATAAAGAAGCTAATATTGCACAGATTTATCTTTTATATTCACTATGTCTGTTCTGTTCGTAATTTCAGAATTAGTAGCCTTCAGAGATCAGACGGCACTCTTTTTTTTTTAAATGCATCAACATTTACCGTATTAGTTTCCCCAAATCTTTGAAGAATTAATAGGATTTCAAATTTTGATTTAATTTAATGAAAATACAGTTTATGGATTGTCAACGCATGCTATTCAAATTCATATTTTTACTGTCGTATTATCAATCGAAAAGACTCGACGCTCCGAAATTTAAAAATAACAATGTCTCACTACGAAAGGTCTTTTAAAAGATATAATGATCACAGCAATTGATCAAAGATGTGGTTCAAGCAAATTTACTGACAAATGTATGGTTGGACGTATCTACAGTGTTATTATAAAATGCTATCGTGTCCATTTCTATTGTTTACTTATCCCAACAAAATAATATAACAAAACATGTAAGTTTTATTTTATTTTTTACTTTATTGCCTCGAACAAAATGACAGAGCAAATAAGGAGGTGACTCCAGTTCTTAGCAACGCTTTCAATAAATTCCTTAGATAAGAGTTTCGTAAGGAATAGGAGCAAGGGTTTGAGGAACGTTGAACTTGGTGGAGATGTGGCGAGCTTCACGAGGTTGAGCAGGGATTCTCTTCAAGTTGTAAGGGACTAATAAACATGTTCATTAAATCACAGTTATCTTAATAATATATAATCAAAACATTTACCCTTAGCTGCGACAGCTTCCTTCTTCTTTTGAGCATTGGAGACAACACGGTCCAAGAACTCTTGACGGCACTTGGAGTGCTTGACGTGTTCAACACGAACATTGATACGCTTCTCCATATAACGGTTACCAACTTTCTTGTGAACGAGGACACCAACTGAGGATTTGGTGACGTTGTAGATGACACCAGTACGACTATTGATGTCAATATATGAATAATTTATACAAAATCTCCATTCACTATGTAATTTTACCCATGGTAGAACTTGTGGGGCATACCCTTTTGGACAGCAGCATTGGCCTTGACATCGACGATATCACCAACCTTGTAAGTCTTCAAGTAAGTGGAGAGAGGGATGGAACCATGCTCTCTGAACTTACGAGAGAACATGTGGCGAGTACGAGCGCGAACTAAAATTTAGAATCGAATATCAACAAAACTGTAAAATCCATATGACTCACAAGCAGAACATGCTGTCTAAATGTCTACTGTGTATCGGCGTCAGTCAGCAAAACTACTACTTACGACCAAACGAGTGAGGCATCTTGTACGAAGTGGTATGGAAAGAGACCGAAAAAAGGAACTGCAAGGAAAAAAATTGTTAATAAAGAGGAAAAAAAAAAAAAAAAAAAAAAAAAAAAAAAAAACTTGTAGTGGCTTAGTGACAATGAAGATGGCTAGTAGTAGTAGGATATTGGTATATTGCATGGGATGGAATGGTCTTGTCTATGCAAATGGAATACATGAGAATATTCGTTTAGATTTTAGTATCATTAATATAATCTGGTCAATAAATTGTTGCCATAGCAACGATGAAGATGTGATGACTCTGACAATATACAAACGTCTATATTTTTATGATCGTTTGACATTATTCAATCATGTTTCGCATGTTTGCGATTAGTAGTGGCTTGTTTAATAAAGCCAATCAATGTTGCAAAAGTAGAAAATTTTTCACTTGTTACTGGGTTTTTCAAATTGTTGATAAAATAGAAGGCATTAAGGTGCAATTGTAGAGATCCTTCTCTTTAACTACTACTTACAAGTATGACCGGTGCTTCCAGAACCTACAGTAAGACATCCACTGTCCCTCGTCGTCCCTTCGAGTCTGCTCGTCTTGACCAAGAACTCAAATTGATTGGTGAATTTGGTCTCAAGAACAAGAAGGAAATCTGGAGAGTTGGATTGACCCTTTCCAAGATTCGTCGTGCTGCTCGTGAGCTTTTAAAGCTTGATGAAAAGGATTCCCGTCGTCTTTTCGAAGGTAATGCCCTTATTCGCCGTCTTGTTCGTATCGGTGTCCTCGATGAATCTCGTATGAAGCTCGATTACGTTTTAGCCTTGAAGATTGAAGATTTCTTGGAACGTCGTCTTCAAACCCAAGTCTTCAAGTTGGGTCTTGCCAAGTCTATCCATCATGCCCGTGTCTTGATCCGTCAACGTCATATTCGTGTTGGAAAGCAAATTGTCAATGTTCCTTCATTCATTGTTCGTTTGGATTCTCAAAAGCACATTGATTTTGCTTTAACTTCTCCCCTTGGTGGTGGTCGTGCTGGTCGTGTCAAGAGAAAGAGAGCTGCTGCCGGTGCTGGTGACGATGCCGCTGAAGATGATGAAGAGTAATCTTCTCTCTAGCATATATGAACCTTTGCAAATAAATACAAACTTGATGTTCTTATCAATTGCAAAGCACCTGTCGTTATTTATTGTCTAAATAAATATCACAGTATCATATCCTTCCCTTTTACTGGTACAAAAGCGATGCGGAATCAGAGACAACTACTTTTGATTTTCTATACCGTCCTGTTGCGTGTTCTTTTATTCCGTACCTGTACATTGGGATGCTTGTACATTTTCAATTATTGTTATTGAGCTTGTCTACTTGACGTATTTGAGTAAGAATTAAGTTTTATTTTCTTTTTTGTATTATATACGGTATACATAATGAGATTTTAAAGAGCAAAAAACTGTTCGCCGCTTTTTTCCATTCTGCCACGATTATCGAAGGATATGCGCAAATCATAAATCAGGTCATTCCATTCTCTCCAAAGTGATCTCTTTCCAAAAATAACAAACAACCAGATGCCCTGAGTGCTAACTAAAGTTTCAGCAGCCATCATTAGCCCATAGGGAGGTAAATGATCTCTAATGATAGTAACGCAGCTATTTTGATGTCCACCAGGGGAAAGCATGCACTCTAACCAATGATTTGTGATGCTTTGGTCTCTTTCTAAGCTTACAACGCGATGGATTTGAGTGAAATAGAAAATCCAGTAAAAAATTACGGTTCCACTCGAGAGAATAGCTAGCAAGAGAGCACGCCATTGAATTTGCACAGCTGTAATCACATGTTTATGTCGACGGGATGGCGAAGGACCTGCCATAGAACCACGCGACAAGGATTGAGACATGTCTGACTGTACGCCTTCCTGAATAGCAATTTTTGTAATGTAGACGAACGTGGCAATGTGGATAACAAAAGCAGGACACACAATAGCAGCCATAGGGTAAAAGAAGAGTTCAAAGATCCTGTCTACTGCGACTAGACATAGATTGGCGAATTCAAATTTCACTTGATGCAGACCAACTGAAACTGCCATAATCACTGCGGGATAACCCCAGCACAGGACGTTGAGGATAGCATAACGATTTGTAAAGAAGTTTGAATTCCAAACCGTGTGTAAATGAAGATTAACAATGAGAGCTGCACTCCAACAACAAGTGGCCAAAGAAGCGAAAATTAGAATTGCACCTATGCGTGTTGTTACATATAAGCATCAAGGAGTTTTCTTTTGTGAAATATCCTCCTTACCTTGTGTAGCGCACAATGCATTGTTATCTTGTGTACTAACAGAGACCGCATTTGCACATTGAAGACGCTGAGGATTACCAATAGAAAAGTACACTACAAAACTGAACAAAAAGATACTGGCAGAAACGTTCAATATAAGCAACGACGGATGCCGTCTTTTATCAGGTAACACGAGATAACTGACAAGCATGAAAAACGACACGATTGACGAGATGAACCGCAGAATATCTGTGGCCAGAAATCCGTGCACGGTCCAGCCTTCTGGATAAAACTGTATTTCACATAAAGTTTTAATGATTGGAGAAGGAATTTTTGAAGCAGTATTTGACTTACATAATTCTGGGCAGGACAAGGGATGCAACAGCCAGCACGGCAATAAATATTGTTGTTTTGATTGACGTTCCCTGGCTTTGCAGTGGGATCCTTTAGAAAGGGGGCAGGACAGGCGTCCATGATGAAACCAGGCGTAACAGCAGAGAGATTATAGAATGAGTTGGGGTTCTCAATTTTTGGCGCGATAGCATTGCAGGTAGAAGCGTCTGATGAAAGGGGCTGTCCAGTGAGAGGAGACTTTCTGTTGCAGTCTGGTAATGCGCCCTTTCCGGTCAACATGAATATGTTTGTGCATTGGTAGTGGACATCTTGGCAAGCTTGTTGGCATCCCATTTTAGGCGAACCGCCATTGTCACCGCATTTGGGAAAGGCAAGGGAACAAGAGTAACGATAGTATGCATCTACGCAAGAAGGAGCAACATGGCCAAGTAGCGTACTCATATTGACCAGTGGGCTTAATTGCTGTTCAATCATAGAGATAGGCACTCCTTTTGTAAAGACAGAGTAATTGACGAAGCCCTGTGTATATATTGTGTTTGTTAATGATTCCGATTGACATTGTGGATCTATATACTAACATGGCATATACCATTATCAGGATACGCTGAACATAAACCTATATACAAACAAGGTTTTCATTAGCATCTACTTGCAGCCATCATATAGAAACCATCCCTACTTCGTGGTGTTGGGTTAGGAGTTGTATTAGTGCTGTTACTATTAGCATTGGTATTAGTAGAGTCGACATCAGTCGTATTGCTGGATGGTTTTTGAGCGAAGGATACACTAATAAGTGTAAGCAGCACAAGGTAAATGTCAAAAATAAATTTCATTACAAAATTTATTTGTTTGTGATAGATTCTTATATACGTCCAAAGTGATATAAAGAAGGAATAAAGAGAAGAAGTCTGTGGAATCATCTCATTTTATAGAACACGTTGGAAGGGCAGAAGCCAAATTATCCAGAGCCCCCCCCCCCTTCCCTCATGGGTTGTGAGATGTGTAATTTATAGAGGGTAAACCGTGCTTTAGGGAAACCTTAAAATCAAAATGTATCCTGTGAGTTTCTGCTTTTGCTGTTTATTACATATGCTGCTGGATGCTGCTGCTGTTTTGTTTGCTTGCTCCCTTCTCTTCTCCCCTTTTTGCCTACAGACGCTTTCTGAATTACATGTAAATCACAATGAAGGCGCATAATTCTGACACACACCACAGAGGAAAAAGAGGAGTGAAGCAGATTTGAGGGAGGCTTGTGAACCATTCAGGATAGCTTCCGTGCTAGTAGTTTACATAATTTCAATTGATCCTTACCATCTGCACTCGGTTGGTTTCAAAATGCTCAAAATGATCTACAACATGTCCTAGTGCTAGATGTAAATCTTGCAATACCCACATGGATTTTATTGGCATCTTTACTGTATAATACAATAGTTTTCTCAGGATAAAGTCAAACAATAAGGTAGCCGAGATTCATACTCTATACTATCTTGTCTATCATATAGATTTTGAAATACACACTAGTAGTGCTCATGACGATTTTATCACTAGAGCAATGTCTTCAGGCTGTTGCTGCTGTAGTGGAGAGGATTTGACGATGTATCTTTTCCTCTTGAGCTGTCTATAGCAGCTTGACATGCTTATATAAGAGACTATCACTACGGATAAAACCCAAACAAACAGCGTATTCAGTTCCTGTTGAATGATGGTTGCTGGCTCATGTTCGACCTCTATCAAATGTGTGGGAGGCGCATCGTTCATCGTAGTGGAGGGTAGTAATTTTCGCTTCAACCTGAATTCTGTCTCTGGCAAAAGATGAAAATTGTCGTAATCAAGCTGGAGCATGGTTAAAGTCAAATAATGAAATGAGAAAGTCGACCAAACTTACGACTATCATGCCTTGCAGGTACAATTCTGTTACTGGTTTAGTCGTGATCATATTCCAGCCCACATTTACAGGCCATTCCTTTAGCTTAGCATCAATATGGCCCAGTACGGCCACAGAATCAGGCTCTATTTGATCCTGTTCGTCATCATCGTCACAGGCAACTGAGGTAAATAAGCTTCCGTCAAAACCTTGAAATTCCCCAACTGTTCTGTTTGTATGTCTGTCTTTGACTAATAAAACTATGCCTTGATAGGCATATCTTCCAGTGAGGCGAATATTTACTACGGAAGACGAATCCGTTGATATTTCGACACCATAGCAGTGTGTGCAAGTTGATTTTGATGGGCCATGGCCTATTGTTGCCATTTTGTTCATATTACACTGCAGCAAGAAACCCCATCTGAATACGAATAGCTGTATACAATAGCTCTTTATACTTACTGTTCCGGGAGCGCTTGGGTATGAAAGAAAAAAAGACAAAAAAAAAAAAAAAAAAAAAAAAAAAAAAAAATAAAAAAAAAAAAAAAAAAAAAAAAAAAAAAGAGAAAGAAAAAAGGTGAAGGAATTTATTTCTTTGGCCATGTGTAACCCAAGCAATTTACAGGTTGTTTTTATTGGCGTAAGCCCATTCTGTTCTTTTCTGATTCGAGTCTAGAGTACAAAAGATAGAGTGCCATTTGGTTGCTTTCAGGCGTACCAGTAACGGTAACCAGTCGTTCATTAGTATCGCCATGGGGATCAGCAATCTTGATATGACTTCCACTCAACTGTCTAATTTCATTAATTTTACTTCCGCCCTTGCCAATGATGCATCCAACCTACGTCGTGGTAAAAAGTCAATCTCTCTTGCCAACACAGAAAAAGAGCTTACCATCTCGTTGGGAATAAATATTTGTTGTGCTTGAGATGCTCCCGCCAAACCTGGCACGCCAGAAATGTTGCCCATGGCTCCCATAGCTCCCATATTTGCCATGCCGCCTATAGCCCCCATACCATAATCCTGCTGTCGGGAGGTAGGCATACCACCGTATCCACCAATGGTAGGAGAACCAGATCCACCAGGTCCTCCGCCGTAATAAAACTGGCCAGTATTGCCCATTGGCATACTTCCCATAGGCATCATGCCACCATAACCCATAGCAGCAGCAGCGGCGGCAGCAGCACCTGATCTCATGTTCATATTCACATTTACGTAGTTACTACCACCATTACTGCCATTTCCACGACCCCCATGATGCATGGCAATGGGACGATATTGTACAAAATTAGATGATGGACGGTCGCTATGCTCTAGTAGGATCTTGGCAATACGAGAAACAGCTTGTTCAACTGCCGAGGGGGTTCCTTGAACGGACACAGTACGCTCCGTAGACATTGGTAAGGGCTCTTCAGATGCATTCAATCGAGCGCCACTGTCATCCTGGATTGCTTTAATAACCACGCCACCTTTGCCAATTAAGGTTCCCATTTTGCTATCAGGAACAAGCAGTTTGATGACGATAGTTTGGTCGCCAAATGCGTTGCTTTCTTCGGGTTGTGCATGTTCAGATATAATTTTTTCTCCAACTAAAGCATATGCCTATTCTGCAGATGAATATAGCTATCACACAGTCATCTCCTTGTCTTACCTTGGCTACTGCAGCTATGGGACCAGTTACTGTCAAAATTCGTTCGTATGCACCAGGTATAATATCGGAAATAGTGACACGAGCATTTGAAGACTCACGAATGTCGCTTACATTCTTTCCGCCACGTCCAATAATGACACCTGCATCCTTGGTACCGACTAAGGAACGGATCGGGATAGTCTCTGCTGGATCTTCCTGCTGCTGCTGACGATTGTTAGATGACTGGCCATCAGAAGGCGAAGAAGACGATTCAAGGCGTACTTTATCATCTATTTCTTCTTCAGAATCATGCTCTTCCCATTTCTTTCTTCTACTGCTTTTTTCTGGCGAATCTTTGATATTAATGTTAGTATCATCTGATGATGGAATAAAATGAGGAGCTTTAGTCTCCGGGTCGAGAACTGCAAGTCGCTTGGGATGGCGATCTTCGTGGCCATCTCTCTCGTAATCCGAATCCCATTCTTCGTCCTGAAAGCGAGGTCTTTTGGATCTATCGATAGGAGAGCCACTGTTATTTTCGTTGTCTGACATCTATCATATTTGAATGTCAATGATTTTGTTTACATTGTCTACAGAAACTTTACCTTTGTATCTTTCAATCAAATGCTGAATTGAAGAGAAAATGGTAAAAAAAGAAAGAAGGGTAATGAAGAGAGAGAAAGAGATGGAGAGAAATGAAATGTATGCTTTATGAGGATTGTGTTGTATCGTGTGCTCTGGGAAGAAATAGAAAAAATTGACAGTGTAAGGATTTCAATGCAACAGACTTTATGACATTAAGAATGCAAGTTAAAATGATCTCTTGTGGTAAAACTTCACCACTCAATCTTTCAACAAGCCATCATCAAAGTAAAATAAAATAGAAATAAATACCAGTGAATAATTATGCCTTTGGGGGGATGTTTTGTAAAAAGTAAACTTTTCCAATTGTTGTGGTGTTGATTGCTGCCAGACTTTTTCTATTCTGCGTTCAATATACAATGATATATTCCAACGTGAAGGAAGAAAGAAAGAAAGAAACTTTCGTCAGCCTTCGTCTTGTATTTTACTTTTTTCCAGCGGACTGCTTTGTAAATTGCTTATCAAGCGAGCTCTGTTGGTTATAGTCTTTGGTTAGAGATGCTTACCATCATGAGCACATCAGAGTGTTTAAGCAAACTTTTAAGCATAGATTTGTTGGCATGAAATTATGAAATATGGCTTTATTAGCTTCTAATTATCGTTGGTTGCTAAAAAGCAATGCTGTTGAACCGATTGGAGGGGGGGGGGGTCTTTGTATCTGGTCGCAAGAGGGTTGACGGAAGACAAACTGTTGCGATAGTAACGACATTAAATTGCTACTGCTGTAAACATCTACCTTTTTTTTTTTTTTTTTTTTTTTTTTTTTTTTTTTTT
>MU619286.1:77580-110797 GCA_025201805.1 Parasitella parasitica
TTATGTTGTTCAAAAGTATGTTTCAGGAGGACAACGCGAATAATGTGTAGAAATATTACATGGATTATAGTAATCAAGCAGTTGGTATGATTACAATTTAAAAATCTCATCACCGGCGTTGCGCAGAAAAATGTTAAATACAATCAACAATAGGAAACATGTTATAATGATATGCAAAATTGCGACGCCCAAATTATTTTATATCTGATCAAACGGGCCACGATACAAAATTGTTTGAATTTCTTTATTGATAAATTATTTCAGATATATCCGTTAGATATTAGACATCTAAATAGACTCAAATATTTAGACAAGTCTACAGAACTGCAAATGTATTTAAGCTTAAAAAATATTTAAATCACAAACCATTGAAGTATCAAAGAATCAAACTGCATATACTATTAAGGCAGTAATTTGTACGTATCCGTCATATTATGCATTTACGCAATGAAAAATCATAGCAGAATCAGCAAATGACAATCTCTATTTTTATAACTTCGTATTATCATTTTATGTTACATCTGTTGAGTCAAGTCAGCACATCCAATATCAAAAGGAAAGAATATAGTTACAACGAACGGGTTGGTGTACAAAAATGTGTTTGGTATAGCGAGTTACCCCCTATTTAGAATTTGATACTCTGCAATACAGTGCCGGAAACCTGGAACCTGGAACCTGGAATCAACTAGAAGCTAAACTTTTGTTAGTAAAATTACCCTCAATCTCAATTCTAACCTCTATTTTGCTTTCTACTTTACATGTTTAGCATCTGAATCACAGAAAAAGGGACTTTTGAACTGACATTAAGCATTATTTTAAGCAACAACGTTAATATGGCTTCTCTGTCACTAGTAATTAGCAACTTGCGAATTATTCACAAATAGCAAGGGATTACCACAGCGAAAACATTGGATTCATTAATTATCTTCTTCTGCTTCCAACTCGATGAGGCACACCTGTTTTATTATTTTACTATGAAGAAAGGTATACTTGTGGCATCAAAAATACTTACTTTATAGGGCTGTGTCATGTACTAGAATCGATATTGACGTGATATCATCTTTAGATAGATATTTTTACAGCTTAAAAGCAAGAAATTTAGCTTTGTGCGCCATTTTTTGATTAATTTTAATAATCAAACGTGCCCTAAAAACATCAGAAATAGTATCCATTGGGAAAGAATTATATTATATATGATTTTGGTGCAATTTGAGCATGATTTTTTTTTCGATGCAAAATGACGGATTTTTTCGATTTTTTCCTTGTGTCCACCCATCCGAAATCATCGATTATGCATTATCCTCGATTTTGACCTCAAAAATACAACTTTTTACTATAGCATATATTAGAGGAAAATGATCGCAAAAGACCATTCCTTCATCTGAAAGACTGGAAATGCGCTTTGATTAAGCAAAATATTGACTTTTCCCTCTTGATCTGTTTTGAGGTTTTCTCGACATAACTTCTTCCATGAGCATACGAGAATTATGAAATAGTACCATCGTGTAGAGCGTCCAAAAATACAACTATTGTCATAGATTGACAGTCGAGGCATGCATAGTATCGGGGGGTGATATGTTGCCTTAAAGAAGTAATTTTGTTTTCTAATTGTACAAATGGAGTTTCTGAAAGAATTTTTCCTTCCTGATTTTGGACGCGTTTAATCTCCGCTATCAAAGAAAAATGGTATATTTTCCAAGAAAGCATTAGCTTTGAGAAGCCATAGCTTACCCAATTCAAGAGAAAAACAATTGCAACCAAGTTTGCTAAATGGTGTGCTTTTTGGCTTTCTAATGGTATTACTTATATATTTGTACCTGGCCTGACGATCTCACGCTCCGATTTTGAAAAATACTTTGCCGAAAAAAGTCAGGAAAGTCGCTACCATCATTTTATGTCAACTTAAAACGTACAAAAATTTGCTCTAAGCTATGAAAATATGTTATCAAAAGGTATCTTATAGTCTAATAAATTACTTTGCGTTACTTTTTTTTGTGTCTGAATTCTTTAAACACTGTTTTCTTGCAGTTTTTGACTTTTTTCTGACTAAAGCACATTTAAGTTCGCGTAGGCCAAAAAAAACAAGCGCCTAAAATTTACGCTTCACAAAGACGCAAACTTTTGAACCATTCCAATATTATGGAAAAGATGGCACAGGTTTGACTAGCTGTTCTGCTGTGCAACTCGATATAGAGAACCCAGATTGGTACTTTTCTGACAAGACTTTCTATACCAGAAGACGCCAGATCAACAGAAGTATAAGAAAATGCCAGAGAAAAGGAAACAATATGCCACCAGGATACCACACCCATTCATAAAAATTTATCTGTACAGAAATTTATGAAATCCCAAGGACATAAATAAAGCTTATCTTCAACCTTGTTCTTTGTTCCTGAATCCAATTAAAGGTTTTGATCCAAAGTCAACAGACACACTTACACCCAGAATCACAAATATTTGTCAATAGAGAACCGCAAACTTTTGAAAGACTACCTTGAACTTTAAGAACTTAAAGATATGATGTAGATAGTTTATTTCACAGAGCGTTCTCTTTGTATTTTCACTATAAATGAAACAAAGCAATTACTGTTTTATAAATATGGAAACCCCCACTTGGAATCTTTTTAAGGAGACATTTCTCTTCTCTCAGAAACTTCTTAGCTTTTATCGGAAATAAAAGGTTTATTACTAGAAACCTTAATATATTATCACAATCACTATGACTTTTATCATTTACTTGAATTGGTTTATTAAAAACTGCAAAATGATAGTATAGCTTTACATAAAGAACAAAGAAAGTCATAATTTATAATTGACTGATACTTCCAAAGTCAGGGCTACCTGAGACATATTTCACTTCCAGTGCACAGTGCATATTTCAAAACTAAATCTACAAAAGTGGTTATTTTTTTAGTGAAATAGTAGCAGTGAAGCCCCCATTTTTTTGCTCTTTAATATATACCAATTTGTTTTCTTATAATGATAAATCACTACTTCTAAAACATTATATTTTGTATCAAGACACACTATGTATCTACTATGTTCAAAGAGAAATACAAAACGCTATATGCCTCAAACTGACCTTGTCTGAATTATGTATGTGTATTCTAGTGAACATGTTGATCATAAATTGCTTTGACGTTGATTTTTGATCTATATATGTCTCCACGATTTGAGAAAGAGAGATGGTGATCCAGCGCCATTACATACTACCCCGACCAAAAAAAGGAAGGAAAAAATTATCTTACTATCATTTACTACTTTATAAATGCCCATATAAAATGATATAAAGTATAACAGGTATATATTTGGTAAAGAGATTCAAGATATCGTCTTTAAACAAAAGTTGCTTACTGAGAACCTCACAACACTTGCAGAGGTATGTACAAAAGTGGCTACTAATTATCGCAATAACATAGCAAAAGACTTTGAAGCACGTCTTTCATCTTTTTTTGTATTACCGTCTTCAAAATATTTTTGAGGCAAGATAGTCGTTTGTTATAATTAATTGACGTGTGTATACTAGTCAATGGGTACTAGAACTCTTGAAAATCTTGGTAAAGACCACTGCTATCAATACGCATATCAAGTAGAACAAAAATGGCTAAATAAGATAGTGTTATCCCGAAACTTCACAAAAGACAATTGGGAAATGGTATGGATCATAAATGTGAATTTCTTAAAATCTTGAAGTTCTTCAGAAACAAACAGACCCGGAAGCTCCTATTATGGAATGCTTGGCAAGACTTGAAAGTTTGCGTTGTGCTGCCACTTTAAGATATTATTATATGCTGGTGACCTCCTGGTTGCACCGCTTGACGAATTTCTGACATGGAATTTGCAATTGATGCATCACCAAGAGTTTGGCAACGAGACGTTAATGCAGCTAAAACTATGAGTTCAGCCTCACATTCTATGTGGCAAGGTCTTGGTAGGTTCGAAGCCTACTGCTGAAGTCAAGCAACAAGAATGATATCGCCATAACAACCACGGATTTGGATTTGTACAAAAAGCTTATCATCTACAATAACCTGAGTTTCAATCACATCAAAATTTTGCAACAAAATGAAAACCCAACATCGTGATTAAATGTTGCTCACCTTCTTCCTTCATTATGGTCGAACTTACTCTTGCACCCAAAAGCATGAAGCGAAAGAGAACAAGCAAAAAAAAAGCAGATTCCTCTGATGAATTTGCTCGATATCCGGCTAGCTTTCATCTTTCCGCTCTAACATATAAACAGGCTTCACAATCATTATGTATTTCTCCACGCAGTGTCTTGATATCAGTGCCGACTCCTCCCAATAAAACACAATTTAATGCTATAGCTGGTGATTTATTTAGTCTGGATGAACCTATTCGTAAAATACCCATCAAATTAATGGAAAATTATCACAAACAGCACACAATTACTCATCTACAATGGAACCAAAAGGGGAATTCTGTCGCGTCTGTTGATGAAACAGGTCTACTGGCCTTATGGCATATTGAAGTGAGCTTTTGTGGTTTTTTTTTTCTTCAGAATGGGCATGTTTTAATGAATACGTAACATTTAATAGAATTCAGTTCATGAATGGGAATTGATCTACAAAACAGACTTGAAGCAACCATTAGCTGCGTTTCTATGGTTAAATGCTGATCGTTTGGTAACGTACATATCAGTACAATAAATCAAATAACTAACAAACTCTCAAATTTCATAGTATGCACAACAATCGGACGATTCCTTGAAGAGAGAACCTATCGTTGGACCTCGCAACCCTCACGGCCAGCACGCATTCGCCACAGCCACCGTTCACGGCGAAATAAAAGTACATTTTCAACGTAATGGATCCCTTTTCTCCAGTTTTTCGACACCTATCCCTAATATTGGAAGGAGGGAAATTAGTAGAGCAGATGCTGGCTGCTTCGGTATGTCTTTGGCTGGTTTGGATGATTGGGAACGTATATCACATGCAGCAATCGTAATGAACAAGGACGGCAAAATATATTTGGCCACGCACAATGCATCGCTTCAACCCAAATCTGTCTCTATTCACTCGATTCGCATCATTTTTCCCAAAAAACTTAACGAAAAAGGGGCAATTGAATGCAAATCAATTACTATTCTCAAGCTAAAGAAGCAATCCTTCGAGAATATAACACATCTCGCCTTCAAACATGACTTATCTGTTGAACTTGTAATAGGTTTGGGACAACAAGAGGCAGCTTATCTATCCACATGGCAATTGGAGCAGACAAAAAAGTCGACATACAGTGCGTTTGGGACGATCACGCAGGATTTCCATAGTCTGGTCTTTCAATCCGGCATTGAAATTACTGGACGCTTTATATCATCCTTGACAACATCTCGCGAGGGAAATATGATTATTGTGGGGCTTTCAGATGGCAGTATCCATGCTGATGTATTAGCAAGGAAGGGGTTTCTAAAAAGCACTACTCAAGGCGATTCAATTGACCCTACATTCTGTCAAATTACTGAACCCCATACAACAGAGGATGGCGTTATTGATCCAGTTGTAGACATTACGCTGTCACCGAATGAAACCCACATCATTTACAGCTTCTCAAGTGGTAAAATAGGTGTATCCAAATTGACAGATGACTCTTTCACAGACGAATATGGTACAGTACACCCTGTTTCCCTTGATCCAGTTACTAATACACATTTATTTAATACAGTCAATACAGTCACTCAAAAATTGCAATTGTGCTTGTTAAACAATACAGACTATCTTGATCTGGTATCAGAATTAGTCTGCATGAATAAAGTGGAAGAACATAAAGGTACATTTATATTGGTACTCAAGTGGACTTGGACTATCTTACATTACATTGTATAGAAAAAGTCAATATTATTGTCAAAAATGTATTAAATTTTTACGAAATACATTGCAATGGAACCAAGGAACTGTCAAATCAGCCATTAGAAGATTGGAATCTTGCCAATTTAGAAAAAGCCTACGGATTTGCCATGGCTGTTTACAGTCGATTACCTGACAGTAAAATCCAAAGCATCAATCTTTCAAGGGCTATTCAATTGCCCCTCATCCTAGAATGTTTTATCGGCAGTTGCACAACTGAGAATACTGACATCATGGCAATATTAAACAAACAAGCCATAGACACAAATGACAGGATAGAATTTGATCCTGATAGCTTATGGTCGCTGGTGTCATTATCTACATGGATCTACGATTATTTAAGATGGATTTTACGTGAGTGGTACTTGCTGTTTAACAGTAAAAAGCCAAATGATGCCCGTGAGTTGTGTGTGTTTCTTCAACAAATAACTTTCTAACATTATTACATAGACAATACAGATATAAACGATAAACTTGTGCATGCTGTTTTGCTCATCCATGCGGATTCAAGAACAACTCTTTGCAAAATCTTGAAACTAGTTTATCATTTTATCCAATTCACGACAACTGCAAACTATCAATTAGAACATTTGCGTGGGTCACAATCACTGCTACAGAGATATACGACAACATTACTGAATAGCGAAATAATCACTCTTGAAGACAATATAGAATTTTTGAACGCACTTGATTCCTTGAAGCCAAAGGATACTGGTAAGTCTATGATATGTGGCATTTTTTATAGGACTAAAATGCTTTTATGTGGCTAGATGTTGAAAATCGATGGTCATTGCTGCTCTCCTCTAAATTGGAAAACTACACAGTTGCTGACATACAAAAAATATCTAATGAATATCGTGATAAATGTGCCAAGCCGTCGATCTATCTCAAAAATGAATCTCTGTACAGATTCGATGTTATTAGTAAAAGACGCCTTCCTTCCAACATCAAAACAATCCAATGCATGAGGTATATACGATTTGATACTGATATTGATATACTAAATCTTCATCCGTTGTATAGATGCCATCAGCCGACCCTGCTTATAGATCTTGAAAGAGATATGAATAATCCATGTTTTTCAGCACAATGGTATCAAAGTATTGGGAAACACTGCGTTTGTGCAGGTACTTTTTATTAAATTAATATCTATTTATTCAATACTATTATTTATTAATGAGGGACACATCGTGGAGTGGTGGACCTCGAGAAACGGGGAAATTGAAAGAATTTACTTTTGAGACAAGGCAAAGGGAAAAGTTTGGCAATTTGACAAACTGTCTTGGGAGAGGGAAGTTTATATATAAAAAAAAAAAGGAGTATGACAGAGTTTTGATCCCCAGGTAGCCAATAAAGTTTTCACAGTTGCCAAAAATGTGGTAGCAATATGGGAGATGTATCGGGTTCGATCCTTTATAAAAGTAGGAATGTGACAGAATCGAATCGTGCCAAAAATCAATTCATTTATCAAAGGATAATATGCATAATATATATTTAGAGTATCCTGCCAAAGGGACCATTTAAACTCGCAATCAACAATGAAGTGCCGTAGAATATCTACCTCTGTGCCACAAAAGGGATATGAAGCATTCGTAGGCCTTTTCTTGATCCAAAAGTAAGCCAGTTCTGGAATGGCTATAACAGTAGGCTTGTTCTAGTACTATTGATAGTACTAGTCCAATATCACATATGAACTTTTGTTGTAAGAATACAGATTGGTACGGATTAATTTGAATAATTTATTTTCGAAGATTGATTGATTTTGGTAAGTCATTTTTGTATCAATAATAGTAGGGTGGAAACCCATTTATTTTTAGCTTAGTTTGGAGCATGTACATAGTGGGATCGGTTGTTGGTATAGCAAATCTCCAACCCCCACAACGTTTTTCAAGGTTTTCTTTGAGTTTCTCAATGTTTTTATTTATAAATTCTTTATGGTTGAAATGATTTATTAAATAGCGCTATGTGGTCCAGGTTTGAACTCGATCTACAGTGCATGGAACAAAAGTTATGACCAAATGTTTGTTAACTATGAAAATGAAAGCTTTTTTTGCACATAACTTTAGATAGAAACATCATCCAGTGGAAACCAAGTTATGCTTAGATAGCCCTGATCGTGTTTCTGTCAATTAGGCTTAGAACATCACTATCGTTTGTTCATGAAAAGTTTATGGATCTCTTATATTTTTTAACCTTTCTTCTTCTGGTGGAATTGGTATTTGGCAAAGCAAAATCGCCCTTTTGATGGGGGATAGGGCAAGCAGCTAATTAAAGCAAGCAAAAATTACCAATTGGCACTAAAAGACTGTGTCAATAGGTAGAACTGTTGATGCAACTCACTAAAATATCAAAAGTGCACATTTTTATCGCATTGAATTTCGCATTGACGTTCGCATTGACGTTAGTAAATGTTCGATAAACATATTTTACACTGACCATTCAACACTATAATAAGAGGGCAAAATTTCTAGAACATAAGGGACAAATGGATTTTGTTATTGGGAGAGTTACATGTTGCTCATTGTGGCGTGTGGCGGTTTTTGGACTATAACAATTTTTTTTTTTTTTTCATATAAAAAAACGCGCGCAAATCTTCAGAATTCTGATTTTACTTTCTATTTCTTTTACAAAAAAAAACAAATAAGAATGTCTTTACAATTAGACTATAAACGCTTTCATAGAAGAGCTCGTTATTTAGCTAACAAATGGAAGGTGAGATCACACTTTTGTATAATGCCATTCGATCAACTAATCCAAGAATAGAACGACGCAGAAACATTTCAAAACATCGATGCCATTGCGACTATCATTGGCGATGACGACTATGAAACTCCTTATATCAAGTCTCTTACACTTCAAGTAGGATACATAAACGCATATTCTATCAATTAGTGTCGTATGTATAAAACTGAACTTTTATTTATGTAGACATGGTTATTAGGCATGCCCATCTACCAGTTCCTTTTGCTAATCACACCTGATAAAATCACTGTGGTTTGTAGTCAAAAGAAAGCCGATATTATCGAAACTCTCAAACAAGGCGACAAACAAATTACTTTGGAAGTCATTCGGCGAGGAAAAGCAGCAGAAGAAAATGTCCCATTATACAAAGACATTATTGATCAACTTCGAAATGTGAGGGAAAACGTCAACTATTCCAATGAAACAAACTGACATAAAATTTGCGATAGAAACGCGTTGGCGTATTTTCAAAAGATAAATTCAAAGGCAAAAACATAGATGAGTGGACTAAAGCCTGTGCAAAGTACAACAAGGAATTCGAAGAAGTCGATATTTCGGGAGCAATTGCAAGTTGCTTGGCTGAAAAAGATGAAGAAGAAGTGGTATGATCATTTTTACATTTTGAAATTTTGTGTTCGCAATACTTATTCTTGCAAACATGTAGAGACATGTTAAAACCGCAGCCAAAATCAGCGCCAACATGATGCAATACTATTTTACTACGGAAATGTCCACATATATTGACGAGGAAAAGCCCATCACAAATGAAAAGCTGAGCGATTTGACCGAAAACGCACTAGAAGACCCCAAAATAGCCAAGCGTATTCGTTTTCCACCTGAAATAGAGAACAAAGATGAAATTGACTGGTGTTATTCACCCATTGTTCAAAGTGGCGGTAAATTTGACTTGAGATCGTCTGCTCAGTCAAATACAGACAAGCTTTTCCCCGGTACAATTATCTGCAGCTTAGGCGTTCGATACAAATACTACTGCTCCAACATTGCTCGTACATTTTTGATCGATCCAAGTAAGACGCAAGAGAAAAACTACGAATTTTTAATGGAAGTCCAGGACCGTGTACTAGACAGCATTCGTGAAGGCGTGAAAATAAAGGACGTGTATCAAAAGGCGGTAGCTCTGATCAAACAGAAACGCCCTGATCTTGAAAAGAATTTCACCAAAAATGTAGGTTTCGGTATGGGTATAGAGTTCCGTGAAGCCAATTACCTCTTGAATGGTAAAAACACTCGCGAACTGAAGAATGGCATGATCTTGAATGTTCAAGTTGGTTTTGCAGACTTGGAAAACCCCAAATCAAGCGATTCTCGAGGGCAAAAATACGCTCTCATGTTGACCGATACTGTGCGTGTTACAAGTGATTCCAACATTGTTTTGACAGCTGATTGTAGCAAGAAATTAAACAAGATCTCTTACTTTTTCGATGATGCAGAAGATGGCGATAAAGAAGATGTCGTGGAATCGTCTTCCAGCAAAAAGAAGGCTGCTGCAACTGGGCCTGCCGCTACTGTCAAGCGTGAATCTGCTGTGGCTAAATCTGCTATCCTTCGAAGCAAATTGAGAAACGAAGATCAAGAAGAAGAATCTCGTGAGCAGAAGCGTAAAGAACATCAAAAGCAGTTATTTGCTCAAAAGCTAGCCGAAGGTCTTGCCAAGTTCTCTGAAGCATCTGGAGATGGTGAAGGTGAAGAGAAGCCTGTCTTCCGTAAATTTGAAAGTTATCGTTCAGAAGCCAAGTTGCCTCGCGAAGTAAAGAATCTCAAAATTATCATTGACAGAAAACACGATTCGATCATTTTGCCCATCTATGGCATGGCTGTGCCTTTCCACATTTCTACTCTTAAAAATGCTAGCAAGAGTGATGAAGGCGAGTATGTGATGCTTCGTTTGAATTTCTTGACTCCTGGTCAAGCTGGTGGTAAAAGAGAAGACATGCCATTTGATGATGCCAATGCTACCTTTGTACGTGCCTTGACTTTCAGAAGTGCTGATACCTATCGTATGGGTGAAATTTACAAGGGCATTACCGATATGAAGAAGGAGGCTTCCAAGAAAGAAGCTGAGCGTCGCGAAATGGCTGACGTGGTAGAACAAGACAACTTGATCATGGTCAAGGGCCGTCGTCCTCTTCGCCTCCAGGAAGTCAATGTTCGTCCTCAAGTCGAATCCAAGCGGCTACCTGGCGAACTCGAGATTCATCAAAACGGTGTAAGATATCAGTCTATCCGTTCTGATTCCTCGTTCAATGTACTATTCAGCAATATCAAACATCTCTTTTTCCAGCCATGCGACAATGAACTGTTGGTATTAATCCATATCCATTTCAAGAATCCCATCATGATTGGCAAAAAGAAGACAAAAGACATTCAATTTTATCGTGAAGCATCCGATATCCAATACGACGAAACTGGCAACAAGAGACGCAATAGGCATTATGGAGATGAGGATGAATTGGAGTCAGAGCAAGAAGAGCGTCGTCGCAGGGCTATCTTGAACAAGGAATTCAAGTCGTTTGCCGAGAAGATTGCCGAAGCTAGTGATGGTCGCATTGAATTGGATATTCCCTTCAGAGAGCTTGGTTTCCAGGGTGTTCCTAACCGATCCAATGTCTTACTGCAGCCAACAACCGACTGTCTTGTGCATTTATCTGATCCACCTTTCCTTGTCATTTCTTTAAACGAAGTCGAGTTGGCACATCTTGAACGTGTTCAATTTGGTCTGAAGAATTTCGATATGGTGTTTGTTTTTAAGGATTATCATCGCACTCCCATTCACATCAACACAATTCCTATGTCTCAATTAGATAACGTCAAGGACTGGCTCGATTCTGTTGAAGTTGCATTCACCGAAGGCCCTGTCAATTTGAATTGGAGTATGATTATGAAAACCGTGAATGACGATACAGGAGAGTTTTATCGCAACGGCGGTTGGGGTTTCCTTGGCAACGGAAGTGATGTAAGTGATGGAATGCTGTCGATCATTGACATTAGCAGTTTACTGACAAAGATATTAGGACGAAGGTGACGGTATGGAATCCGAAACTGGCAGTGAATTTGAAATGAGTGTGGATGAATTTGATGAAAGCTCTAGTGATGATGATGAAAGTGAAGCTAACTCTGCTTCTGAAGGTTCTGAAGAAGATGAGGACATGACTGATTCTGGTGAGGATTGGGACGAATTGGAAGACAAAGCGCGACAAGGTAAAACCAAGTAATGATTATCAATACCATTTTAAATGCTCAACTTTTTGTTTATAGCTGACGAACGTAAAGCAAAAAGAGGAAATGACTACGACGACGATGCCCCTGCTAGAAAAAAACATAGACGTTAAATAGCAGCGTCCGTTTGTCCACTCCACTACATCTCAAAAGATTTTTTTTTTTTTACATTCTAATATAAAAATAAAATGATCAAGGTAATTCATGTAACAAAAGCACCAAACAGTGCAAGCATACGCCACAACGCGATTTGAAAAAAGACGCACTGCTATAAAACAGACGTCTTTTTTCGTTCGTTATTGTCCATTCTTTTTTCACATTTACTGTATACTATGGATCCAATTTGCAAACACGATCGTTACAACTTTAAAAGCAAAACAGATATTGATAGGCGAGTGCCCAAGACAAAGCCCAAGACAAAGTCCAAGCTAAAGCGTAAAATCATCACAACAGCAGTAGCATCTAAAGAAGAGGAAGAGGAAGAGGATATCTCGATAAAAGACATTGACACGGATAACCTCCCTAATCTACTCTGCAACTGTGCCATCTACATTCACAATTCTGCCAACCACAGCATTCTACGAGCAATCGCTGAAGGTCTCGGTGCAACTGTCATGTCAGATATCAATGCATCCACAACTCATGTCGTTATTCAGCCAAAAGGAGACCCAAAGCTCTTGAAGTTGGTCAAACAAGCTTCATCGAAACGTATAACATGTGCTTCGCCACAATGGCTGCTCGACTGTTATGAAAAAAGAAAGTACTATTCAGCAACTCACTACCCCTATTCAATGGATAAAGAGGCTCATATCTTGAGTCTGGATAATGCAGAGACACCACCTATATTAGATCCTTTTGGCACCACATATATTGATTACGATGCTCAGGAGAGCAGAAGATCTTATGGAGGACAAACAAATCTCGATGGATTTATAACAAGACAAGTCGATACACCGAACTCAGATTCTCCCAATACCTTGCACAATCAAGATGGCATGAATGCATCTTTTAAAAGTACAGCTCCGTATTCACCCAATGATCTTGATGAGCAAGAGGAGATGGCCAGAGAATTTTATTACAACAGCAACGGAGAAGCCTCTACTTTTACTACAACTAACTCTGCTTCCCTTGAAGCACAGCCAGAAACCGAAGAGGAACTGCAAGAAAAACGAAACCAAGCTGAAGAAAGAGCTTTAAAAGCAAAACTGGTTATTCAGCAAAGAATGTCTCGATTAGAGAAGGAGCCCTCAAGATCAAAGAAGGCGATACAGAGTGGATTTGGTGAGCGTTTGCGCATCTGGTATGGTGAGCAAACTGTACGCCAAGAAGACTCTCGAAAGAGAAGAGTTGTGCAAAGTGCATTGGGAAATCAACAACAGCAAAATCAACGAATAGCATCATCTTCTACATCCACCCGTCGTCAATCAGCACAACAAGTAAAACGACCGAGAATGTAACTGCTTTTATTCCCCGTAATCCCATATTTCTTGCTTAGAATAGTTTTCCTGAATAACAATTTGCGTAAATTTATCCAAAATCGCACACATCACGCTGATTGCATAAAAAGGCTTAATCATACATGCAGCCTTTCTGGGTAGGGGTAATATGGGAGTTTGTTCAGATTCCACAAGATTTACCGTGAGCTTTGAGCTTATTTTTGACTTTTTAATGTATATTGAAAAATACACCGTACCTCTATTAGAAAATTATTCCAAGTCTCCTATTCTTGCTACTCGGCTAGTTGTTTTACAGTAGCTTTGCAGTATCCTCTAGTTCAACGAAGGTGGCTCGACCGTATATGAAGCACTGTAGGCTGTCAAAGGCTTTCAAAATATAAAACACCCTATTAATAGCGCTGCATAGTCTGTTATACTTTTATGACACCCAAATAGGCTTGTTCTTCAAACTGTATAGGTAAAATGTGCCATTTCACTAATTAACCAAGCAGAACGTCTGCACAATTGAGATTGTCGATTAATTGGTAAAGCGTGACCACAGGCCATAGCTAAATTTCATCCGTCTGTCTTATCACCTGATTTATTGCTTGAATAATCATTCAATTAAGGCTTATAGTGCAAGAGATTCACTATGAAACATACAACAAAAAGGCCAAGGAAATAAAACCCTGTATGATATCAAGGCTTACAAAATTTGGGAGTAGAGGCACTGTTTATTTTTCGATCGCAGCGACAGCAATGATAGCAAGTGTTATGGTATTGTATAGCATTAATAGTTATATAATTGGAGAAATTTACATGTATTTTTTGTGTGGTCAAGTGCAGAGGGAGAGGGTTATCAGTTGGATAGAAGATTATACAGTTCTTGGTGCGTTTTGTGTTGCAAGAGGTTTTCAATTTGTACATACAGTTTATACTTTTCAGAATCAATTTTCTTTCGCTTCTTGTTATTTGGTGATGTTGTTGAATTTGGTTGCTGTTTTGATTGCTTTATTAATAACACATTTATGTAAGAAGGATTCTGCCAGATGTCCTACCTTTGCTTTTTCGATAATCTTTTTAAGTTTATCGTTATCAGGACTCCTACTGTTTTGAGGATTTTTTCCAGCTTGAAAGTAAGCCATATTTTGAAGCCACTAAGAGTAATGATGAAACGATCAAGTCGTGTCCAAAAAGAAGAGAAAAAAAAAGTGCGCTACTTACGTTTTCAATTTCATTCTTATCGTCGTAGGTAGAATGAGATATAGGTTTATGAGATGTAGTTGGTGAAGTAAACACTGTTGGCGGTGTACTTACTTCGCTTGATGAAGAGGTTAGTGGGGATGGTATCGACTGTCTTTGGTCAATTGCCATATTCTTTCGCTTTTTTGCTTCTTCTATTGTTCTGTAACAAAGACGAGTAGAAAATCAGCTATTCATTCACATCACAAATACAAATCACTAGTATTACTTTTTGGTATATTCTGCAAAATTCATGACAATGTTCTCAGAAGGAAGTGAGTGTTTGGAACCCTTCTTATCTGTGGTATTAACATTGCCTCGCGCTTTTCGCACTTTTTGCACTTTTTGCACTCGTTTATCTTTGTCTGTTCGTTTCATTTTTGGGCTGTCATCAATGACATTCGCTATATAATGATGATATGCGCGTGATGGTAATTTATCATATATTACAGTTGGTTTCTTTTGTCGTCTCGGCGGTTTCTAGCAAGAATCGATCAATAAAAACCCAAATGTAATGCATAATGACATACTATTATATGTTCAATATGGTTAGGACAACGCCATTTCTTTGACGGATTGGGTGGTGAAGCCATGGGAGGGCTCAAACAGTCGAGGTGCCAGTGCAGTATACAGAAATCACATCCGATCATGGGTTTTCTTAGCGCCGTCTTTCGACACTGATAGCATAAAATGAACTCTCCCGATTTGTCTTTCAATTGATAGTAATCTGGCTGCTCTACTTCACCGTGTCTATGTGTATGTGGGTTTACTCAGCACCATTACACGGACAACATCCACCTCTACTTACTTGTATCGCACTCGCTTCGAAGTCGAAGTGTCATGATAGTCACCCTCTTTATCTGCTGCGACTAGTGGCCCATACCATCAGTCAAAAATGTTGCATAAAGCCCCAATCCAACCAGCAAGCAACTTACCATTCTCAAAAAAGTTGATGATATCATCGGGCAAGCGGTATTCTAGAGGATTCCTCCATTCTATATCCACGATCAACTCATTGAATACCCCATCGTATTTAGATTTTGGTTTTGATTTCTTGGACTATAAGGGCATATGAGATATGTGCCTTTATCTGCACTTTTTTCCCTGCTTACCTTTGGTTTTTTTGCGTCCATTTTCTTATGCTCGCATTCATTGCAGTACCAATTATCGCTCAGTTTTTCCAAATCCTCTGCATCCATTGGAGGTTCAACACATGTTAGATGAAATGCATTCGGGCAAGCATCGCAGCATAGAAATTGGCCAGTGCCACCGCACGCATCGCAGAGATCATGATTCTACGGTGCAGAATTCAATGACTGGTGCCTTTAAAAAAGACACATTTGCAAGAACTTACTTTTTTGTTGGCCTCAGCAAGGCTCTTTTTTTGAGTGTTTGTGGATTGGTAGTTTGCAGATTTACATTGGCGATGCCTAGTGTCTGCCAAGTCAAACGACAGCTCAATTGCATGATTTGCAGCTTGACTTACCTTGAGTCCGTTACGAGGTTTAATTTACGCTTGATTTCTCTGAGGTCAGGAGAAGCTGATCTAGCGTACATGTCATTTTCTGGATTTGAGAGTTTCATTGGTATATGTATATATATAAATAATCCTCCAAAAAAAGCAGCTAGTAGAGAGAAGCACTCGAGGATTCTGGTATAAAATAAAGGGGTTAAGAGGGTGATAGTTTGTGTACAAAGTAATTGAATGATTTAATGTTATTTTTTTTTTTTTTTTTGATATAAAGGGAGTTCTAATTTTCTTGCTGTGTTAGGAGGAAGCCAGAGGGAGTGTGTGTTAGGACAAGAAAAAATAGGAAAGAGGGAAAAAAGAAATTTAAAAAAGGTTTTATTTAAATAGTTTTGCGTGCGTGTACACCCGCCCGCTGTGGGCTACAGGCGATTGGGGCTTAAAACATTTCATGTATGCCAATATCTACATGGCAAAAAAAAAAAAAAAAAAAACTACCGGAGTTCGTTTGCACTGGCTATCAGCAATGGTTTACGAGCGAGACATTGCAGTCTGAAAGGGCAGAGAAGGCCGTGACAAACCACGGGTAGACAGGAATCGATGATAGGGCCTACATTCAAGCACAACTCACGGAAGGTTGTCAAAGAGAGCTACAATCAGGCCTCTTCAACCATCGTCTAAAAGACATTGCCATGGTCTGCCTTCTCTTTGGTCCATCTTCTTTATGCCATGATGCCGCTATTTGATCATGAGTTGTGTACATGTTCAAGACAATAAAGCTCTGTTCTTGGGACATGTCCTTTTTTAAAATCCTTGAATGAGACAGAAAAAATCACAAGATAATAGGAATATACATGATGCCTAGGTCCATGGCAATATGTCCATGTAATTTGTTTGGTTTTTGCTGAGCATCCAAGCTTTACTTTGTTCTTGTACAGTCAATCTTTTTAAATAGGTATTGCATCAAAAGACATCCGAAAGCCAGAAGGAAGGAGGCGAGCCCATGATGGTTGGATGATCGTCATATAGTGCCACCTGTATATACTATCCAAGTATATGGTACTTTATGAGCCATATTCACTGTGTTTTACACCATATGAAAACTTGTATGATATCATAGATACTCAACCAGTGTCTTGCTGATGTAATTTCTCGATATTCTAGGAGTGAGTTTTCCATTGCGTCTGTGTGTGGTTTGAAATAACTGAATGTTGTCAAACTAAACCTCGGCATCTAAAGGTAAATCGTCAATCTATATAATGTCTAGTTTTTACGGTGCAACTGCGCATCTACATACATGTATACAGATTTCATTACAAGTGCGAATACAAACACTGCTAATCAATTAGACGGATTGTTCCTCTGGCGATTATCTTCTGATTAAGATTTTATTACGACTGTTGTGTTACCGATTTAATGAAAACTTCTCACTTGAAAACAATACTTAAACAATCAGGGCTTAAGGCGTTAAATCCAGTGCATGACACTTACTAGCAATTCACTTATTATCTAGTAAAAAGGCTAGAAAAAATACCTATCCCGTACATTTATAAAGCTGATCAAACTACAGGAACAGCAAAGAAAAGCGCCACAAATAAACAATGTATGTATACCTGGTGAGATACATGTAGTAATCAAACGAATGTTGTAAATGTAGCTTACATAAATTTCCTCGAAAAAAAAAAAAAAAAAAAAAAAAAAAAAAAAAAAAAAAAAAAAAAAAAAAAAAAAAAAAAAAAAAAGTGCAATCAGGATACCAAAGCATGGGCTTTCTCTGCTCAGTCCCGTGCTTTATAACCTGTACATTATATCTATGATGTCCGTATTATTGTGCATATACACAGGTATTGATGTACAATGAATGCTCGTTAAACAGACCACGTAGTTGACAAAAATCGAGTTACTCAAGAACGCGTGTCAAGGTGGTAAGAGGCATCAGTATCATGTAGCTGTATCTTGTACAAGAAAACAAAATGCCTGTACAAAAGTATCCCAAGATTGATGTAAAATGCTGTTTACAAACGAATCTTTACTTGAGGATATACAATGTTCACATTTGTTAGTATTTCTCTTTACAGTGAGTCCCCTTACTGGAGTACACAAGTATGGTAGTATCCCAAAAAAAAAAAAAAGCGGGGCTCAGTTTTCATCCCTCGTCCAAAGATTTTCAATACCCACTTGAGGCAGTTGATGCGATAACTTGATGCAGCAGCTTGAGTATTCGAGGTATTCGTGTGTTTTTGCTTTGTTTGTTGATCTAAGAGACAATTAGCTATCCTTTATCCGGTGTATGAACGTTGCCAGCAGCTTGCAAAAACCACACATAAAGCTAAAAGGACTCCTTCTTTTTCAACATCATACATATAAATCCTGGACTCTAAATTTGATTGTTGTTCCCCTGTTGTTCAAGATAAAACATTGTTGATGGGCCATGAGTGCTTTTGGGGACTTGCTGCTGAATAAAACTCTAAAGCACACGTGGTAATATACAAAAAAATTTCAAAATATGCTGGTTCAGTGACAACCTATCCGAAAGACACATTACTAGCCTATCTCTATGCCATTGCCTATCGAATAGCCTAGAGCGGGAATCAATCTTAAATCGCAAGTAGGAAACCCACTTAGTGGGAGACCTCACAACTCTCTGCAGTTTTGCTTTATTAGCAAGCATGGCCCTCAAACACATTTAAAAAAGCTAAATATTCGACAATTTTCACAACATATAATCAATTCTAAACGCTATAATATGTCTTGTTATTCAGTAGTCTTTTGGTAATATTTTTATAGTCAAAGATATCGCGATACTGCAAGATGTCTATAAAGTTGATATGCAACCTTAAATACTTGTAGCACGTTTATTGATAAAAGGTACTTTTTTCAAATTTGTCCTTAGTAGCTCTCAAAGTTGAGAGGCCATGAAAATTAATTTGTTTTGATTAATAGTTTGATACGATCTAGAGGTCTTGGAAGAGCCAAACATCTTGAATGCGCCATTTGATGTGTTGATCTATGCGATTTTGGTGCGACAGCGTTGTTTCGTCCAAATGTTGGCAGAGGAAGGCTGCAAGATCTTGCTTACTACTATATTTTACATCAATTTCTAATATAGAGTGACAAATTCTCTTAAAGACAGCAGCTTATTTATTTCTTGTTCTCTTTGCTTTAGTTTCTTTTTTACCGCGTTTACCTGACAAAACTTTCCGTTTGTTTGACTAAATACAAATGCGAATGATTTTTTGTTTAAAAAATACTGGAGCAAGAAAAGCTACTAGCAGAGTCAGAGTTGCGCATATCTTGCTCAAAATCGAGAGGGTAATCCAAATGATAATATATGAGCAAAAGCTACAATAGTTTAGCCGTTTCAGATGCTCTTCTACATGCAGCTACACGTTCTTGTATATTTTTTTTTTCTAGGTTTTAATGGATCGATCAAAGTTTAGAGCTTACAAGATTGTGTCGATTTTCTGAGACTTGAGACAAAATGTTGCAGCGCTCTCTGGAATAAAACATATTCAGCTCGCAAGCTTTGTTTAATGCAAGTGGCTTTCAATGAACTCCATAACATATATATTATTTCGACTCTTTTGCAATCTGCTGTTTCCCTAAAGTCTAGAATTGATGAAATACTATTTGAACTCGCACATGGAGTAGATTATATATCCGATCAGTTTATTACACAAGCCATGAAAACTCACGTACCACAAATTTCTCAAACAACTAACAGAAACTGGTTCAGACGTATTCTCTTGGTGTTTAATTGATGATATATCAGATTTGTCAATCCTGCGAAAAAAAAAAAAAAAAAGATGATTTAAGGAGTCGTCTGATCCTACTTCTCTTTTGTTTATGTTAATAAATGCGTCCTTTTTTGAATAAGATGGTGCACCCGCATCGCGGTTGGCTTGCGGAAAACGTCTCATCAAGACATACTTGATGCGCTCACAAGGCGCTGCAACGATTGATCCACAACACAAAAAAGATCGGTGTTCGCATTCTGGCAAGGGCTCCGCTCATTTATTGTGTTTCCCCCTTCCCGCGAAATAGCAGCTCATTAGTTAGCTTATTAAAGACCCCCCCTCCCCACAAATCCATACAAAATAGAAACAACCAATTTTTTTTCCTTCTTTTTCTTCTTGTTTTTGTTTCTTGTTAGTGTTTCTTGCTTGTGTTTCAACAACATCAGAAAGCAAGACATTAGAAAATGGCGTCCATCCTTCCTACTCATTCTGGAACTAGCGCTTTTCGGTCTATTGCCATTGTTTTTGGCAGAGGCATCCACCGTGCAGCCAAGCTATCATCTCGCAATCCTATTGAAATGATTGCTGTGATGCTGATTTTGTCGTCTTTTAGTTATTTCTACTTGTTTAATCTGGCTCGCACATCTGACATATTCTCTGGTACTGTCACTCGTCTCTATCCAACCTTTGTTTACGCTGATAAAAATACGCACGGATTTCGACAACTTAGCCGCAACCATGTCTCTTTTGATAACCCCAAAGACGCCGTTAAAATTCAACTCAAGCAGATATCAATCGTCGATCAGGAAAAGAACGTCATCGATCGCAACACTCTGGCAACAATTCTTCGCTTTCAGAACACAGTCGACCACACTCTGCTTGACGACCATGTTGGACAATTCGGCTACAATGCCCTGTGCTTTAAGAATGCCCAGGGAGAGTGCTTCTCTCAGTCGCTATCCAGCATCTTTGATGTGGATTCTGTCGACACTGTTGATTTAGCAAGGTCCATCAACCAGCATCCCGAATTGGCTGCATCCATCTTTGGAGAGTTGGACCTGGATGCCTCGACAGCCTCCTCCATCCTGCTCTCATTCGCCTTTAATGCCTCCACTGACTATCGGCAACAGCTGTCGTTTGCCTGGGAACAAAAGGTTTCAACACTATCTTCAGGCGATCTTGTGTCTCTTTCCAACAATGGGCATCAAGAAGACGTATTCACCTGGGCCTTTATTATCACCAGAAATATCGTGTACCGCATCAAGGAGTTGATTGACATGGCTGACAATATTGATATCATTGTCATTTTAGGCGGCTACATGATGATGCTGACGACTTTTGTTTCCTTGTACATGAACATGCGCTCCATGGGCTCACGATATACTCTTGCCAGTGCTGTTGTTGCCAATGGCTTCTTTTCCTTTATGTTTGCGCTTTTGACCGTGAATGCACTGGGTGTAGATGTATATCCTGTCGTGTTGGCGTAAGTCTTCTTTGTTACTATGAATATTAATCGGTTTGCTAACCCTTGTTGCAGTGAGGCCATTCCGTTCTTGGCTGTAACCATTGGTTTTGAGCGTCATTTCAAGCTTACAAAACGAGTGTTTGAGTTCAGCAAGGAAACGCCCTTAACAAAGCAAGAGATCAGAAAGACGATTGTTCGCGCAGTCGATTCTGTTGCTCTACCTATCGCTAGAGATTCCATCATGGAAATCACCGTGCTGGCTTTGGGCGCCAAATCTGGGATATCTGGTTTACGTGAATTTTGTCTGCTTAGTGCCATCTTGCTGGCCTACGATTTTGTCATTATGTTTTCATGGTACACGGCTGTGTTGGCATTGAAATTAGAGCTGCTGAGAATCCGCGAAATTAACGGAACAAACAAAAAGTCGGTGCAAACCACTGGCACTGGTTACATCCGTAGCACGGTCGTCAAGGCATTCAGTGATAGTACAACGACAAACAACAAGCCTAACATCAAGACTGATGAGCCTATCATTGGCAGGGTTAAGCTGCTTATGGTACGTATATTTATATATGTAACTTGTTTGTTGTTTACATAGACTAAACAAGTTTTTGGGCAGATTGTTGGCTTTGTAGCGATGCAGCTGTTCAAGGTTTGCACTACTTTCCAAGGATCTTCTGGTCCTCAGGTTAGTGTTGCCGAACAAGGTGTAAGTAACGTTCTTCAGAAGCTCCTTGAACAACATCGTGCATCTGATGCGAGACACTTGCCTCTGCTTGTGGAAGTGTTCCCTCCCTTGCCGTTTCATATCGCATCCTCATCTTACAAAGCTATTGTCCCTGACAGCATTCGCCAGCCGCTGGATTACTTGCTGGAGATCTATGCTGTCTACATTCAGCACCCAGTCATTTCAAAATGGATCACTCTTGCCTTGTTTGTTTCCTTGTTCTTGAATACGTACCTTTTCAAAGTTGCTAAACAGCCCACGAAAGCTACCGCCACTACTATTACTACTGCTACTACTGCTACTGCTGCTACTACCGTTACTACCATTACGAACACTATTCCAGCCGAGAAAAAGACATTTACCCAGCAACACCATCCTATTACCAGACCCCACAAGCATGCTGCTGCTGTGCAAGGTGTCGTGCGTACTTTGGAAGAGTGCGTGCAACTCGCTCAGACACCCGAGTCTCTGTCAGATGAAGAAGTCATTATGCTGGTCCAGCAAGGTAAAATGGCGTCGTATGCGCTAGAAAAAGCGCTGGGCGATTTAGAACGTGCTGTAACCATCCGTCGCGCGTTGGTTTCTCGGGCTTCCATTACAAAGACACTGGAGACTAGCCTTCTACCCCTCCACAATTACCATTACGATAAAGTAATGGGTGCTTGCTGTGAGAACGTCATTGGTTATATGCCTATCCCTGTAGGTATCGCTGGCCCGCTCAACATCGACGGCGATTCTATTCATATTCCCATGGCTACTACTGAAGGCTGCTTGATTGCATCTGCCGCTAGAGGCTGCAAGGCCATCAACGCAGGCAGTGGAGCTACTACTATCATTACTGCCGATGGCATGACACGTGGCCCTTGTGTTGAGTTTCCGTCTATCGTTGGCGCTGCTGCCTGCAAGAAGTTTGTCGAAGAGGAAGGCGCTGATATCATTACTAATGCGTTCAACTCTACCTCAAGGTTTGCTCGTTTAAGAAAACTCAAGGTTGCTCTCGCTGGCAAATTAGTCTTTATTCGCTTCTCTACCACTACTGGCGACGCTATGGGTATGAATATGATCTCCAAAGGGTGTGAAAAGGCCATCAGTGTCCTTGCAAAGCATTTCCCTGAGATGCAAGTTATCTCGCTGTCTGGAAATTACTGTACTGATAAGAAGCCTGCTGCTATTAACTGGATCGAAGGTCGTGGTAAATCTGTTGTCGCCGAAGCCGTAATTCCTGGTGCAGTTGTTGAAAAGGTTCTCAAAACCACAGTGTCTGCATTAGTAGAACTAAACATTTCCAAAAACTTGGTCGGCTCTGCTATGGCTGGCTCTGTTGGTGGGTTTAATGCCCATGCTGCCAATATCTTGACGGCTGTTTATCTTGCTACTGGCCAAGACCCTGCTCAAAATGTAGAAAGCTCTAATTGTATTACTTTGATGAAGGCTGTCAACGATAACCAAGATCTGCACATTTCATGTAGCATGCCCAGTATTGAAGTTGGTACTATTGGCGGCGGAACCATCCTTCCTCCTCAGCAATCGATGCTTGATATGCTCGGTGTTCGCGGTCCTCATCCTACGGAACCAGGAAAGAACGCGCAAAGACTCGCTAGAATCATCTGTGCTGCTGTTATGGCTGGTGAATTATCGCTCTGTGCTGCTTTGGCTGCTGGCCACTTGGTCCAGGCTCATATGGCGCATAACCGAGCTACTACACCAGCTCCTGGTAGCTGCATCAAATCCTAAAACATATTTATTTATTCCCGTTTTCTTTTTGCCTTTACTCTTACCCTTAATACTAGATCATTATAAATACATGAAATAAACTCTTGTGTATTAATTCCTGTTGACGTTTTCAATCCAGATTGTCTAAATGAATTGTATGCGTCAAATCATATACTAGAGCTGCCTCATGTTTTGCAAGATGAGCGGTTTATAACGAGAGTATTGAATAATGCAGTATACTCTGCATACTTGCTCAGTTTGCTTATGATGAATAAAACCTCATCAAGACTACTCCTTATCAAGCGATAAGCGCAATGTCAACACTTTTACTTGGCATTCTTTCTAGTACTTTATTACATCACAACAAGCATCATATATATTACATGGCAGGATTATTCTTTATTACTATCAGATGCTGAATCTATGCAAGTCAGGTGTACCAATAGCATTTCAAGTCTCTTTTGTGTTGTTGGATGATGGAATATGTTCGTATCATCTTGGCTGAGCCACTCTAGTAATCCTGAATTCAGTAAAGTTGCTTCGTAAGATGCATCACAGTCGTCTCCCATGTATAACTCGGGATCGTCTATTGTTATCGAGGATATTGTGGCAGTTTTGAATGCTGATGTTGAAGAAGATGGCTGGCAGAATAGCGGTATCGAAGAGATTAATTCATCTGATGATTTTTGAAGAGAAAATCCTTTTGAGGATACGATACCAGACATTTTGTGAAAATGAAAGAGAAACAAGATGTATAAATCTGAATATTCTGTAATGTTCATTACTCATCACATTTACGACAACTGTGAACATTTTAATATCCGACTTTCTAAATACAGAAGCGGGATCGTTCTCAATTGGTCAGCTCCTATAATTTGTTGGCCGACATAAACCCCGACTTCAAAATATGTTTTATTGGCTGAAAATGGCTAAAATAGCTTACTATAAATGGAAATTATCCGCATAACTTTTGATAGAGACATCGCGCGGTGGATGCTCAGACAGCGATGATCGTGCATGTTTTTATGAAGCCAAACAGTGTTTCGAATGTTATCTATTAGTTAATATAATATGCGGTAAGCCTAGAGTTACGTCTGATTGAACATGCATTTTTCCTAGTATAAATATCATCGTGGCTAGCAGAAATAGTAAAAGCTTCAGTAAAAGGAAGATTTTCTCACCCAAAGGGTAGATCTTTCATCAAAAATGTTGTGGATCAGTAGCCAACAACACTCCATTAAGCTAGACGTAACATACTACAGTGTTAATACGCACAGTAATTGGATTTACTCAGCTAATTTTTGCATCACTTCCCTCAACGAAAAAGCAATATCCCAGTAGTCTATTTTTTACGATTGGTCTATTTTAGGCTTCTGTTTTCGCACGCCAGTCTGACAGCTCTGTGAATCATTGGCAATGTGGCCAGAAATGTAAGCAGACTCAATTTAATATCATCCAGTGCTTGGGCTTCGTAGCTTTATCATAGTCAGACCATAAGCAATGTTGCAAGAAAAAAGCCACTCTTCTGGACAATGATAAATGCTTTTGGAAGGATACCAACATTTCTGTTTGTAGTGTGGCAGTTTGGTTTAACTCCTCTGCTTCTTCATCCACCAGGATACCCCTTTAGCAACTGCAACTTGACTTGGCTCTTCTTTTGGTCTTGGAGAATGTTACTTGTAATTTTGAGCTAAAAACAAGCATTGCGTATTTCAGATGCTATGAATGCACAAAGGAGCCATGGACAATGCAAAATGACTTTCAAATACTGTACTGATCCCCTCTAAAGAGTCACAAAGACCTACCGATTGACGCGAATGTGTACGGTATCATTCGAGGTCGCGTATACCCTTTTTACTTTTTTTATTCTCTTTCACCATCAAAATGAGTTTTTTTGCGCCAAGAACAACATCAAACAACAAAACCAATAATACAGAAAAGGCAGATTCTTTAAAGAAGAGTCAGCCCTGGGTCGAGAAATAGCAGGTATCTAGAGACTTGACAGATGCATTGAAAATTAACTGTCGCTTTATAGTCGCCCCAAGACGATGGATGACATTGCTTCACAAGAACAGGCAGTGCTCGTATTAAAGAAGGCACTTCAATCGAATAATGTAAAGACAAAAAAACGGAGGATGACTGTATCCATATTGACACATTTGCTCTAGCTACCTCATTTGCTCTTTTATGGACCTCCAGGTACTGGTAAGACTTCTACAATTCTGGCTTTAGCAAACGAATTATACGGACCCAAGTTGATCAAAAGCCGTGTATTGGAGTTGAACGCATCAGATGAGAGAGGAATTCAAATTGTGCGTGACAAAGTCAAGAATTTCTCTCGCACTACAGTTACAAGCAAAGCAGAGTAAGTGTGTGTGTGTGTGTGTGTGCGTGTGTGTGTGTGTGTGTGTGTGTGTATGCGTATGCGTATGTGTATGCGTATATGTGTGTATTGAAAAGTCTAATACCATTGCAATTTTATCAGTGGATATCCCTGTCCTCCGTATAAAATTGTAATTTTGGATGAAGCAGATTCTATGACCAAAGACGCTCAATCTGCACTACGTCGTACTATGGAAACCTACTCAAAAACCACCAGATTCTGTATAGTATGCAACTATGTTAGTCGGTAAAGTACCAACAACCAAGAAATCATGTTGCTGATTGATCTAACCTTGACAAATCTATAGTATCATAGAACCTATTACTTCTCGCTGCGCCAAGTTCAGATTCAAACCTTTACCAGTAATTGATTTAGAAGATCGTCTTAGAATGATTTGTGTGAAGGAAGGTGTAAATCTGGGGCCCAATACATTAAACACATTGATTGAAAGTTCCGCTGGTGATCTTAGAAAAGCCATTACATTTTTACAAAGTGGATACAACCTACAGGGATCAGAGCCTATCACACCCGCTATGGTCAGTGAAATGGCTGGTATTATCCCACATAATATAATGCAAGAACTGATAGACGTATGGTCAAGCAACGATATAATGGCGATCAATAGAAAAGTGCAAGATATGATAAACGAAGGATACTCGGGCGAAAATATTGTGAGTCAAATTCATGACGCTGTTATCAAGGATGAAACTTTGAATACAATCCAAAAGGCTAAAATATCGCAAGTTTTGTCTGTTGTAGATATTAACCTTGTGCAAGGTGCAGACGAGCAATTGCAAGTATTAAATCTGACAGCCAACATTGCTAATATTGCTTCAAACGCCTAAAAAAAAGTAACTTTTTTTTTTTTTTTTGTATTAAAATAAATGTTTTATTATTCAACCATGGATTGCGTTTTCTTCTTCTTTGGGCCTCTTTTTCGTCTTGGTCTACTGGGCTCTGACTCCATCATTTCAGAATCTTTTATTATCGGCATAGGCGATACATTTTTATGGTGTCTAGGTCGCGGTAATGCAGGTTGCTTATGTCCAAAACAAATTGAATTTGGTATTTTTAAATTTGACAAACTTTCAGTCAAAGTATCCATCATATCAACATCGAGCGATTTTTCTCGATGCTGATCCTTGATCTCCTTTGAGATACGTTTTTTATTCTTTTTATCTCTGACCCTTTTCTGTTCAAATGTCAATGTACCTGTGTAAACCAAGTCAAAAAGAAAGTACTTTGGATAATGGTGTTTATCGATTAGATGTAATCGACGCCCTCGAGGTGTTGAGAATACGTTTTTGCATGTTTTAACATAGCATTTATACTAGACATGTTTGCATTATTATAAAGACTCGACTAAAATAATATTGCTTACAATTTTCTCGCCTCTGTCCTTTTTTAATTGCAAAATTATGTTATGGAATTCATCTAAATGCAGCTGCAGCCAATCTTCGCC
The DNA here is from genome assembly GCA_025201805.1 of Parasitella parasitica. Classification (NCBI taxonomy): domain Eukaryota; kingdom Fungi; phylum Mucoromycota; class Mucoromycetes; order Mucorales; family Mucoraceae; genus Parasitella; species Parasitella parasitica. Next base: position 105,057 of record MU619286.1, read on the forward strand.
AGGGAAAATCTTGCGACAAACGGAACAAACGTTTCGGTGTGCAGCTTCATAGTGCAATTCATAGGCTAAAATGTTTGGGAACTTTAGTCTGCAAGGATCGCAGTATATCTCGACAGAAGAGAACTCGCTATGTTTATAACAGATACGTTTATGGTTAATGACACCAAAAAAGAAAGAGGCTAATACGTACGTTGTTAAATTTAATCCTTCCTCTTTGATCATATCCAACTCAAATTCTGATTGTGCTTGCTTTTGAAGCCAAATGGCTCTGAGAGCTATATTCCCTTCATCAAAGAAAGGGTCGTTCGGTGCATATATACGTTTTTGTGGGATATAGATTGTGGACATTTTTAGAAAGAGATGTAGAAATAGATTAAAGCAAGCTTTTCACATTTGAAATACATGTCAACTGCAATAGTCACTTGATTTACTGACTGTGGACATTGTGCCGTAATTACATTTCACCACGAGTTTATACCTTATAACTTCAAATTGCAGCTCTAAGATGATGCGAGTAGAAACACCCTTTCCCCCCCCCCATTAGTTTTGTTGCAGAATCAATAAAGATAAATTGCTTAAAGTCAAGGAGAAATGATTGAACTTTGCTCCTAACCACCCCAAGGTTTTTCTCCCACAATCGCCTGAGTTATAATAACATCTGTGGTGTAGAAAACAATAGAGCGCTGAATAGATCCCCTTCCTTTTCTTTTTGATTTTACAATATACAACAATGTCTACAAGACACGCCCGAATTGCAGACAAGGAATTAAATGACAAACACACTAAAATTTTAATTCAGTTGCTACAAAATCCTGCGAATAAAACATGTGCAGATTGTAAAAAGAAAGGTAAACAAGTGATTATATTCATTAGCGGAAAAGCTAAAAAAAAATCGAGCAAAGATCCTCGATGGGCATCCTGGAATCTGGGTATATTTATTTGCATTAGATGTTCTGGGACGCATCGATCATTAGGAACACATATCAGTAAAGGTAGCATTCTGAATCAATTGCGGAAATTGGACAAGCTCCTAAGACACAAACAAATTTTAGTTAAATCAGTCGATCTGGATACGTGGATTCCCGAGCAAATCGATAGTATGGTGAAATGGGGAAATCAACGAGCTAACATGTACGTATACAGTAGTTATCTTTTTGGGGGGTAATTGATTTTGTGTGCTATCTGTAGTTACTGGGAAGCTGAATTAAAAGGCAGATTACCAACCGAGGATAACATGGAAATGTGGATTCGTGCAAAATATGAACAAAGAAAATGGACAGCACTGCAGCCTGTGCCTGAACCATCAATGAATGTAAGTTATATCTGTCTTGTTGCTATGATATTTTACTTAAAAAGCCACTATAATAGCGAAATGATTCAGTAGCACAGAAACCAGACATCAGCAAGTCAAATCCTTCTATTAGAGAGTTCGGTCAACATTACCAATCCTCTACCAGTAACAGTAGTTGGGAAAATAGCAACAATAGCATCGCTACTCTTGAAAGTATAACTATTCCAACTTCGTCACAGACAATTGTGAATAAGCTCGATGTGGCCTCATTTCAAGAGCAATTATCTGGATTGTCTGTGAGAGGAGGGCAATCTTCTGGATTAATTCCAAAAGCACCTCCAGGGAGCAACATGTCATGGACTAGCTTTTTAACGGCTCATAAACCGGCTGATACCAATACCACGTTAGCGCAACCTTCGACAGAAAAACCTTTAATTCCTTTGGAGTAAGTTTAGTTTTTTTTTTTTCTGTGAGTGATTAAAAAAGGTACATACTAATATACAAATCTAGTGCGTTTGCAAGTTTACTCAAGCAATGATAACTCCTGTTTATTTTATCTAATAGAAAAATGCGAATTGTATTCTTCCCAAATTTAACAGCAAGACATTTGATATACTATAAAAAGCTATATTAATGAAAATACTCACCACTGGTGCTGAAGTGCTTCAAATGATACCTATTGCTATGGCAACCACAGAAATATGTTCTGAAGGTGTCCAAACTATGCATTAAATTTATTACGCTAAAATATGGAGACTGTTCTATTGCTAGTATACATTGAATTGTTGAGGTGCTCTTCTCATTCAAAACGGTATACTCTTGTCTGCTTTTTCGGCTTTCAGCAATATACGGTTAGCAACCGAAGATTATTGCAAAAGCCAATACAACATCACTATTGTCAGCTTTTAGTTGTGCATACTGGGCAATTCTTTCGCGAATAAATCGATTGAATTGATCTTGCAGTATTTGGCAAAACCAACTTCTAGTTAATTCCATTCCTTAGTTAAGGCCACCTCCAATTCCTTGACTTTTTTAATTTATATGCTTCTTTCTCCAAGTAGATATCACTTAAAGCAATGGTCCAACTATAGAAAAACTAAAAGGTAATACCACCATCATCCAGACACGACGTTTTGCTTATTAGCATGTTGCAACATGATTCAGATATTGATCTCTGTTCCTGAGGGTAATGACGTATCAAATCGAATTCTTTGTCTACAAAGACAGCAGGTTATCGTCACTCGATAAACAAGGATATACTACGAGTACTAGCTTATTAGATGCTTTAGGTAAATATAACCTCTAGCCTTTTCCAAGGGAATGTTGTTTTATTCCTCTGAAAACCTATCTCTGATTACAGTTTTATAATTTTCAACAGCATAACAACAGGCTAAATAATCATCCTTATAAAGCAAAGGGCATGTATTGATTTGTGTAATGCCAACAGAGGATTTATACAGTATAAAAAGAAAAAGAAAAAGTGTAGATACATAGTCTTGGTTTTCTTCGATAAGTATAGAATATCTTTCTTATTTGTGAGACTTCACGTATGCTTTGAATGATTGATTGTCGTATACTAGACCCGGGTTTTTCTCAGAAAGCAGTTGATACCTTCTCAAGGTTTGCATATGACGGCGCCTAGCGTTTTGAAACCAGGTTGAAACTATTTACCAGATGTTAGCACTTTTTTTGGCAGCAAGGAAAATACTCACTTTGTATAGCAGATTTATCAGTTTTCTTAGCCAACTCTTTTTTTATCTCATTGCTTGGTGCTTTGCCATTATGTTGGAAAAACCAATTCATTAAAATATTCGTTGTGTTCGAGTTATAATTTTTTCTAGTCTTCCTCTGTCTGTTGTTATCCTTTCCTTGCTCAGAGCTGTAATTCATTTCCGCAACTTCTAAACTCTCGACTGAGAACCCGCTTTCCTCTTCTTTAGAGATATCCATTTCGGATACAAATACATCTTCGAATATAGTATCATATTTATTTAAGGATGATACATCATTTATTCTTTGCTTTGTAGGTGATGAAATGATTGTTGTACGAATTGTGGTGGCGGCGGGGGATGAGTCTGTATTACCCGAACGACTGGCAGATGCCTCATGAAAAGAATTTGCATTTGATATTATAAAATCAAGTGGATTTTCGTCGAATATCATCTCAGATTGTGAAATAGTAGATGATGGCAAGATGTCATAAAAAGATATGCCTTTGCAAAGATTGACTGGATTAAGATCATTATCCTTCATTTCGTATGATGTCAAGTAAGCATCTCCCATCAAGTTGGAATAAGGAGAACGTACTATTTCGATACAACCATTTGCTCCAATGGTAAACGCAATATCGTTCTTTGCTTGATGCTCTTCCTGTTCCTGCCATTTCTCCATACAGATATCTTTAGGTGAGATGGTGTCAAGTGGATTTATACCCATGATATACCTTGGTGCTGCGGAAAGGTCTTGTTTGCCAGGTGGTAGTATGATGGGGCTGAACAGTTCAGAACCAAACCTCATGACTTTGGTAGTATTATTGAAATATCTGTCAGATCTTGTTGTCATGTCAATTAGCTTGTGCCTTTTTTTTTTCGAGTTATTTTGCCTGTAAATTGAAAAGAAAGGAAAAGGTGATAATGCTTTATCATATTTTTTCGCTGATCGTCTTCAAATTTTTTTTTCAGGTGTGCATTTTAGCTTTTCTAAAGTTGCACAGAATATAAACGCATATTGCAAACATGATATAAGCATACAGAATGCAACTAAAGCTGCTTATCTGAGAAGATGTCTCTCTTTGAACATATCTGGAAGAAGGTCTTGCCAACTGGTTATTGAGGAGAAATCAGTCTCTCAACCAAGATTCACTATGCAGATCTGGTGATTGATTTGGGAACAATTGGATGTTTATGGCGATCAGAGTGTATAGTAGCCTGAAAGATTATTTAAATTTGCACGCAGGTAGTAACAGGATCAAAATAGTGAACATAGATCAAATCAATAGTATATCATTTACATATACTGCTATTGGTATCGTTAAAATATTATTACAGAGAGTGTCTTTTATTCTCTTCTTTTATATAAAGTAAAAAATAAATACACCTGCCACGCCTTATTATGATTACAAAAACTTACAAAATTTGTAGAATAAAAAGGGCGCCGCTATAACCTTGAGTACGTTAATGGCATTTACCCTGTTTTGAAGGCAGTGTGTAAATTAACTTGAACGGATGAAATGAACCATCTGAACCGTCTTATTCATCCGATGCTTTCGCCCACCAGTCTAGAGAATTTAGCTCTCCACGCATCTAAAATCATTGTTACAAGTGAGCACACCAACTTATTATGGCTGCTTCTAGTGAGACCTCTATAAATAATCAAGCCCCAGGTTCCTTTTTTACTCCTTTTATTATGAAGATTAAATAAACTTGCTAAGATTTCCTTGATATCAAATACCTCTAGGTTTAAAAATTACCTCCTTTGCTGAGGAGTAGATACAGTACCACTCTCATACTTAAATTTACTCAACATCTAAACATAACAGCAGATCAAATGCAAAATTCATTATTTAAATAATATGTAATTCATTTATTGGACTTATCTTATCAATGTGCCTGTTAACAGAACCGAACTGTTGACTAGGCAGACGCTCTGTCAACTGAGCCAAACAAAAAAAAAAGAGAAAGTTTTACTCCACTACAAATAACAAATTTTCTCAACCGCTGGCAATGCAATCATAGTTACAATGATATTAATTGTTGTTAATTCTTTTACAAACAAGGAATAAGCTAACAAGTCAAAATCGAACCTCTTGCAAGGTTCTAAGCCTATTCAAAGAATACATCAAGATCGGATCGCGGGATGTCGTTGGGAAGACATCCTACCCGCAATCTTCTCTTTAATGTAAAATAGAATAGGTCAGCCCTAGAAATGCTGTGATTTAATAATGTTTGACACTTACTGTCAAACATCAGATGTTATGTGGATGAGCATTGATTGGGATATATTTTAGTATATAAAATAGAGATCATATCGTATGCCAACAAAAGTCTTTAGCTTTGTATTGTATCTGGTTTCATTCAGAGAAAGTCCTTATTACTTATTTCATATAACATTTACACAACATTTCGCTGCGCCCTTTGACACTGGCACAACAAACGAGTCATTTAGAAACCAAGAGCTTAATAATTCTGGTTTCCTTATTCAATCAATAACAAGTATAGATTAGGTCGGCCCATTTGGGCCGATTCAGCCCAGTTGGGCCGATGCTAAATGAAGATTTTTGAATGGATGAGGGTTTGATTTTTTACAATTACGCTCTACGCGTACAAAGTTTATTGCATACAAAGATATTTTTTAAATGATTCGAATTTGTTTTGTTTATAAACTTTCACTGCATTTACCTTCAAAGAAACTTCACTTTTTTCCAAAAATAGTAATTAAAATGCCTCCCGTT
>MU619286.1:112677-124332 GCA_025201805.1 Parasitella parasitica
AGAAATCTTGCACTTGTAACCCAGATGTGCCCATGTGCAAACCTTGTCATGACAGACATATACAAGAAGTTTGGTCTCGCCAACAGCTCTTGAATAATTCTACATTAGCTTAAGTATATTTCTATAAATTTTTTTTTTATAAATTGTTATACACTATACAAATTATATATAATCGAAAAGTCGGCCCATTTGGGCTGATTAAAATCGGGCAAAACAGCCTCCGGAAAATCAATCCCTGATAGCTCAATTTTCACTTTTTTCAAACAAAATCAATTAGATCGCTGACAAGAACACCCATTTCAATATTAAAAAGAGTTTTTAGCATGTTATCTTCAATTTCTGTGGAGGAATTTATTATGGAAGGGTCGGCCCAAATGGGCCGATCGGGGTAATCCCAACTTGATAATAAATACCCTATATTCTGCATTATGATATAATCACCTGTAGGCTCTTTATTTATTTTTTATTGTTCGTTATTTATGGAATGGTTGCTATATTGATACAGATAATTTATCAAGACGCTCTTATAAAATTGATCAAAATAAAGAAAACGTTTATTACATTTAAAATAGAGGGTTTATATACTTTCTGCGAGCTGAAGGGAGCGATGCGGTGAGGATAAAGGCTTTAGTGATGAGATCTGGGAGGTAGGGTAGATTATATCTATCCCAAATTCATGGCATATTCAATTTCTAATCTGAAGTTTACTTTTTTGATGCAAGTTTATATTATACTGACGTAGCAATTATGAGGAAATAACTCTCAGATGTAAATCCATATATTTTAATTGCTATTTTTTGTAGACTTCTTTGGAATGAAGCCAGACCCTTACACGAAATTGGATGGTTATATTACTTTCGTTATGCATTCAATTGAATTGAATATGGAATGGTTTTCTGTTAACTTTACTCTATCATGAACCCCTGTTAATATATATAATCATACAACGACCCATTTACATTGAGGTTGTTACTGCTTGTATCATATGCAATGCGATAAACACTTCACCAAGCACGTAGGCAACCTGCAAGTTCATTTGAAATGTGCCTATACCCCTGAAGTTTATTTAATAAATATTGCAGAAACGAAACAATTTACAATTCAATGTTTTCATGAGATCATAACATATTGTGTTTAAACGGGCGAAATGTTTAAATAAAGTCTATCACTTTGAATATTGTCCAAGGTGCCTGATAGGAAATGAACTGCTCACGTTTTCAATCAAGGGGTGATACATATTGAATGAACAGCAGTGATAGCAGTTCTTTTCTTATAATTGTACTCACATTAAATGATGACAAAGGCAATTAAACCACATACAATAGCAATTGGTAATTAAATCCAGAAACATAATATGTTATTATTCTGGAAAATGCTACTTTTCCTGGTATTCATATTAAAATAGTTCGTCTTCTTGGTTAAATACTTGGTCTGATACATTTTTGTAAAAAAAAAAAAAAAAAAAAAGACCATGAAAATCGGTAAGATTAATGGAATTTCCAGATGATATTATAGAAGAAATCAATGTATCATGTACTACATTTAGCAAAAATCAGGAGGCCACGACACAAGTAAATATTAATCTTCCAATATTGATGAGACTTCCGATGATTCTTTTCTATTACTGTTTCTTCTTTTATAGTGCTCTCTTGTAGAAGCTACAGCCTTTTCGTTTGAATCGTAATATTTGACAATCATGTAGACCATGGTTACATTGATACTTGCTGACAGTAAAAGACAATTTGATTGTGGGCAAATGCTCATTTGGTATCCTGTTAATGTGATACCTGCAATAAATTGAATAATTTCAAAGAACAGGGCAATATTCTTTTTGTACATTTTTAGCTGCAAGAATTATATTGAACAAAAAACAAACCTTGAGCCATGCTGTCATAACCATATTTGTGCAGTTGGAAAAGTAGTAGCAATACCTAAATATCTGCACAAAACTGATGATCGCTGTCGCTAGACTTCAAGCAAGTTACTTCCAACAGCTGCCCAGATCTCTTCACACATTTGCTTTACCTTCCAAATATACTTTGATCTTGTATCCATGACCAGAACATGAGAATGACAAACATATGCTGATACCAGTGCAAAAAAGGTATTGATTTCTATAAAAAACATCATGTCAGTAACACCTGTTGATTCGGAAAAACATGCTTTTACCTTTCTTAGTGCTAGAATGACAGTATCGAAAAAGACATAATATCGTAACAGGTAGCATACGTACATCGAATAAAACATTTTGCCGCCATATTGATTAAAATTAGGATACTGCGCCGCATGGCAGTAAGACAATGCCCCTGGCTGATGTCTCTGTGCAAAAGAAATGTAATTCAGTTTAAACAAGCCAGGCATTACGTTCTTTGCCAACACATTACCACCATCTTCCAGGTAGAAATTGAAGAATTAAACCATAAATACGTGCTAAAAATGACCATCGAGCAGTTGTAAAACTTCAATATCTTGTGAGATCTGTCAATTCTAGTTCTTTCTGCCATATGCCAACGCACAGATATGATGACTATGAAATAAGCTACCCAGCTTGCATAAATAACCTATGCGGATTTTAGTCGAGTAACATGACAATGCTTTTATTCAACCTACACTAAGGTCAGACATTGGAGTTGATCCATATATCCATTTAAATTCACTAGATATTGTTGGATTCAAATGATTCCAGTTCCAGATAAACATTGCGTTTAGGATAAAAGAAGAAAAAAGGTGGTTCACTCACATCGGTTTGGTTTATTCTTTCATAGTGTCATTTTATGATCGGCCTAGCTGACGGTCAAGTCTTGATTAAAATAAGGGGAGACCTTTCATTGACAGGCAATATTAATTATCTCTAGGATAAACCAGGGCGGTGCATTTGGGTCATTAAAAGTACAAATTACAAGTTACACCAGCCATTATACAGTTTATTCTACCAATGTTTTCTGTTTTTTTAATTGAAGTTAATATATAGCAAAGAAATGCTGGAAGGAGCAGAAAAAGATAGAATCCCAAGAAAAAGAAGTACATAATATATTGAATGGTATCACAGGCGATTCATATAAAATCCACAGTATGTCAACGTCTGTCGATGGACCTTCTCTCTTCCCTTTCCTTGATATAACCAGTTTACTTAAGACAAACCCCCCACACCATTCCTTACCTGTTATTTGAATGCAAATAATAAAACCACTTTTCGCTGTAGCTGTTGCTTCCACGGTTTCAGCATTGAATTTAAGAAGCGGCATTGCCATTGTCCACAGAAACTTGTCGATTCCTGCCAACGTCAATTTTGCTGCTAGTTATTTAGCACCTTTTGCACCTGAAGATGCTGTTGAGCAACCTTTCAACTTGATTGATGACCATGAAGATATGATAATTAACCATCAAGGCGCTTTTGTTTCCTTAAGAAAAAGAGGTGATGATTGTCAAAAATACCACAAGGCTGTTTCAGGTGATAATTGTTACACATTGGCACTTAAATACAGTGTCGCTGAAAAGAGCCTTCATGCTTGGAATGAGCAAATCAACCCTGGATGTACCAATCTATACATTGGAAAATCGTATTGCGTCAGAAAGGAAGACGAAATGGTTTTGGAAACTGAATGCGCCAAAACTTATGTTGGTATGAACACATGTTATGGCGACTATCTTGTATGATTTTACTAACTAACGGAAACAATAGTCCAGAGCGTTGATACTTGCATCTCTGTCTCAAAAGCCCATGGAATTGAATTGGATACGTTTTATAACATGAACCCCTCAATCAACAAAGGCTCTTGTGGTAATTTGTTAACTGGTGGTTCTTACTGTGTCAAAGAATCAATCAAGAGCGTTGCCGATACCATTGTCAATAAAGCCGCGAAAAAGCTTGATATTAGCACTTCCAGGCGTCGTAATACCAAAAAGAAATCTCGTTCTACAAGAACTGCTTCAAATCGTCCTACCAAACATTCTCAGAAATCAAAGAAAGCTAATGTTACTACTACTGCTACTACTACTGCTACTACTACTGCTACTACTACTACAACAACTACTACTACTGTTATTACTACTACCAATAGACGGACCACCACCACTACTCATCGAGCTACTACCACCAAAAAAGAAAAAGAGGCAAAGGCTACTAGCACATCTGAAAAGAAGAATAGCCGCAAACTGCTCCAAAAAGGATCTGATTTGACTTATTACTGGATTGCTCACCCAGATGATTATGATCATGATGGTAAATCTGTTACTGTCAGGACCTGTGATGGCGATAGTCTTGGTACTGTCTCTGAGGAATACGCGGATGCGCTGGTCATGGAGGGCACTGGCATTGTTGGCAACAAGGTCATTAATCTTGGTGGCTGTTCTTGTAATAATTATAAATGTTTTATGGAGGTTGACAAAAAGGAGGATCCCTATGGGCTAACCTCCTTTGGTAGCCCTCTTCGTCCGTTCATAACAGTGGCTGCTAATGATATCAAGAGGAATACAAAGATCTTTGTTCCTTCCATTGTTGGATGGGAAATTCCTGGCAGTTCCAAGAAACACAATGGCTGCTTACTTGTTGATGGTAAGGATATTTTAATTGCTTAATTTAACAATGTAGCACAGCACTAACCTTCTTGGATGTGATGCTATAGATCGCAGTTGGAGTTTTGATAGTAACCACATTGACTTTTATGTTTATCGTGAAAAGAATTATCGTTCCTTAAATGGTGAACACAAGGTCAGCTCTATCGACGTCTATGAGGGTGGTGATTGTAATCTACTCAATTACATCTAAATTCTAGCAACCTTTATTGTATTAAGCATATATAGTTTCCCCAAATGATGTTGTGATAAAACGGCTTGATCCATCTTCTATTTTGCTATATAATTCAGACAGTTGCTGCGTAGGCGATAAATAAGGCTCGTTGGATTTCATAAATGTGCCCCAGTGTATCCCGATAGATATTCTGGGTGATCCTAAATCAAAGTGTGCCTGGATTGCCTCTTTGGGATTCATGTAATTCGATTTGAACATGGTTTCTGGTTCAAACGTGCCAATGGGCAAGGCTGCAAAAGTAAACGGGGAATAGATGTCTCGTATAGATTGGAATAATTCAGGAACATAGCCTGTGTCACCACTGCACAAATTGTCAGCTATTATCATTGTGTTATCAATAAACCACATTCATGTCTCACCAAAAAAGAATCCTCTCACTCTGACTCTTGATTACAAAACTGCACCACAAAGACTCTTCCTTGTTACTTGTATGCATGGAGGGTACACTGGCTATTACAAGATCTGAACGTCCCTTATGGTGCATTTCTTGCCACCAGTCTAGTTCTATAACATTGTCGACTCCCTTTTTATTGAACCACTGCCTTAAGCCCAAGGGTATATACCAAGTGGCATTGTTTCCTAGTTGCTCCACAGCCTTTTCATCCAAATGGTCGAAATGCTGATGTGATACGAGTACAATATCTATCCTGCCAATTTCACTCAGTGGACAGGGTGGCGGTCTGAGACGTTTAGAGTGCTCAAAAACAGGATCTGTCAATATCTTGAGTCCTTCCATAGTAATCAGACACGTAGACTGGCCGAGCCAAGTCAGGCTTGTGCTGTTGCAGTTGAATTCGGGCTTTACGATGGGCAATGCATCGACGAGTTCCTTTAAAAAAAAATTGTTAGTGTTTATATGTGCTACAATCGCTACAACCTACTTGTTCGATTTTTGGTATTTGATTGTTGTTATTGATACCGAACCAGTAAAGCAACGAATTCAAGAGAGAGGTACTAGGCTGCCTCCACTCACTGAATGGATTCACATAGTGGTTTTCTATCTTCAGGCTGGCAAACTTGTCTTGCTTTCTCTTTAAACGTCTGCGTTTATGTACAACCTGCTGTCGAATGGCTTCTTTGAGGTCGGATTTGTGTGATGCCTGTAGTGAATAATATAACATAGCACTTGCCCCTACTGTTGCAATGAGCGTAGGAATGGTATATGGGTGGTCAAACGGTATAGGAAAGTTAACAAAGGATAATCGTTTATTGTTTGATACAGGCATCTGGCGAAAAGTAGGGTGAGAAAAAGAAGTAGAAAAAAAAAAAAAAAAAAAAAATAGAGGATATAAATTGCACAAAGTTAAAGCGTACTTATACATAGCAGTGCATCTAGCCCAACCCATTAGCCAATCAATCAACGGTATCAAAGTCATCCTTAATGCCAAATGTTTGATCAAACAACTGTCTTTCCATGCCAAACCTGTTGACACAGTACGATTGCATTTCCCAGATACTCTCTGTCCATCGATTAGCTGCTTCTTTGGCAATTTGAGACGCTTTCTCTTTCTTGTGGTATAGTTCTGGATCGTTCTCTGCGTACTTGTGCAGTTCCAGTTGTAGTTCCTTGCTTAGGTCCTGCTCTTGTTTCAGCTCGGCAAGCAATTGACTTCTTTCTACGCTTTCTTGGCGATCGTCTGCTGCTTCCTTGATGCAATCATCCAGTTTCTTTTTTCGTTCCTCTTGTTTATGGACATTTTGGCGCAAATCGTCCAATTTAGTGCGCTTCGTTTGGATGGCTGCGGAAGGGAATGACCAGAAGTAGTTTGATGTGCCAATTTTGTCTGTCATAACTAACCCATCATCCACGAGACTCATAAGAATATCTTTGATAGACTGAGATGTAACGCCTTTTTTGACGCCTAGTTTTTCTATATCCTTTAGCTGATAGAATTCACCCTAAACACCAAATTGATAATGCTGTCATAAAAAAAAAGCTTTCTTCACTCACACTTTCATGAAACAAGCTCTCGATACGCTTTCTTTTTTCATCGACTGAGAGGCCTTTCTATATCATGTCGAGTGCGCTAAAGTTAAAAAAAATGGAAGATGTATCGTCAGATGAACTTGGGTTCATAATTACCACCATTCCTATAATTTCGGTAGAAGCAAGAAAAGAGAAGAAGGCTTTACCACCGAAAATGTCGACTGGTGAAAACTCCTTTTGTTGGCCGCACTGACTAATCCACCATTCAGGCTATTTATGTAGATCAAAGCCAGAAACTTACGGTACACTGCTAATCCGAGTGATAACATATGCCATCAAGGCTCTAGGCGTGGCCTTTATGAAAAATGCCATGTCTATTGCTAAAGAGTGATTCGATCATTGAATCGTTTTATAATACAAGTGATGATTTATTTATTCGCTTGAATAGACAGATATGAATTAACCGAAATGCAGCAGTAATTTAGCTTAGCTTGATGCGGTGTTGATGATGGAGGCAGGAGTAGTAGAATGCTCAACTGATCCAGAAGCATCAGGAGTTGTACTGTTAGCATCAGCAAAGTAAGGCTCAACACCAATGCATTCAGACACAGTAACAAATTCATATCCCTTCTGCTTGACATATTGAACGAACCATGGAACCAGCGTTTCAACAGTATCTTGATGGATATCATGTTCAAGGGCAATATGACCCATAGTCTTGTTTGCAACATCTTTATCCATAACCTCTCGAATGCGAGCTTGTTCTGCCTTCAAGCCCTTATGCTCCCAATCTTTGGTATCGACATCCCACATGATATCGTAGTAGCCAAGTTCGCTGAGAACTCTGCTAGAAACGTCATCAACGACACCTTCTGGAGGTCTCATAAGACGAACTCTTTTACCGATAGCCTTGTAGATAATGTCAGATTGCTTGTTCATTTGTTCCTTGACTTGTTCTTCAGAAAGACCAACAAGATTCATGTGCTTCAATGTGTGGCTGGCAACTTCATGGCCTGAATCATAATAGTGCTTGATAACTTCCAAGTAGCTCTTTTCTCCCTCATCAGTCAGGGTGGAATCAGTAAGGACATTGCTGAAGAACAATAAAAAAAGGAGAATAAGTGAATGAGACAAATCTTGATCAAACTCTATTGTAACCTACACCGAATTCTCACCATTGAGAAAAAAGGTAGCCTTTATGCCTTGATCCTTTAATGATTTTGCTAATCCCCACGAAAACTTGTCTGGTCCGTCGTCAAATGTCAAGGCAAATATACCAGGCCTGTTGCAGTGAGTAAACACCTCTACTTTATCGCCATTGTTGGTAGGCACAGCAGATGAGGTGGTAGTATAAGGACGACCCGCAACCAAAGAAGCAGTATAGGCTAAAGTGAGTAATAACGTGGTAGAACGCATATTAATGTTGAATACGTTCAATTCAATTAGAATGGCTGCTGCTTGGTTCTTTTATTTATAGGAAATTCAATTATATGATCTGATCTATTCCATAAAATTATCAGGGTGTCTCCGATCAAGTTATTTATAATTGAAGAGATCATGGAATTCCATGTATACAGCCTGAATCTTTCAACGGAATAAAAAATCTGAAACTCACCCTATGGCTTTTAATACTACCATCAAATTGTGAACGACTGTATATTATATATATATTTATTTTTAGTGATTTCTTTTATTATAATTATTGCATATGTGTATCAATAAATGGCATGTGAAACAGTGATGAAATATATATTATGAACAATTGCATGGCAGGCAAGAGTATTATTGGTAGGCGGCAACACCTAAACATTCGGACACGGTAACAAACTTATATTTCTTTGACTTGACATATTTGATAGCCCAAGGAGCGAGACCATTAACCGTTTGGTCAAAAACCTCATGCTCAAGTGCGATGTGGCCAAGAGTTGAGGATGTGTCTTTGTCCATAATCTGGTAGGCAATCTTTTCTTGCGATAAATTATGCGTTAGCCAATCTTGTGTATCAATGTCCCATGTCACTACACTGTATCCAAGCTTTCTCAAAACCTTCAAACTATTTGCATCGTATGAACCAGCAGGAGGACGCATAATAGCGGGTCTAACACCAGCAGCCTTATATATAATTTTTGATTGGGTGTTCATTTGATACTCAATTTCAGCTTCACTAAGACCAGCCAATTCCTTGTGTTCATATGTATGGCTGGCAATTTCATGACCCATATCCTTGAAATGCTTGATAACTTCCATATAAGTCTTCATACCCTCAGATGTAGTAATGCTATCGGTTTCAACGTTTACCCAATTCTTTCCGTTGATGAAAAATGTCGCAGAGATGCCTTGCTTTTTCAAGGATTTTGCCAAATCCCAAGAGTACTGATAAGGTCCATCATCAAATGTCAGTGCAAATACGCCAGGTTTAGAACAAGAAACATAAACACCATCTCGAACGTTTTTACCAGTGGGAGCACGAACAGAGGCCACAGTAACGGGCTTACTAGAAGCATTAACTGTATTTGTAGAAGTTGTGGAAGATCGTTCAACAATGTGATTGTATCTGGAAGCCAAAGATGCACTAGCAGATTCTTGACGCTAAAAATACACATGTTATTATTTTTAGCGCTTCTAGCGTTGTGTTGAATCACTTACTGTGTTTAAAGGCATTGCCATGGCAACAGTTGAAGCCATTATGAAGGAAGCAATAAGAGAAAGACGCATTTTGATGTTCAGAAAATGCTTTGATATACAAGCGAAAGAAAAAGGATGTTAAATGCGCTTGCACAAGACCACATTTATATGCATGAGTTTTCAAATGGTGGTTTCCAGGACTCGTTAGGATTGAACCTTATCCTTTTCCAAATAAAGAATGATCACCCAAAGTTGATAATTGCTCTTGATATAGAATAAAGCTGGAGATGTAGAGTATATGGATTAACTGGAAATGTAACATTATATCATATGTAATCTTTTACATGAGCATTAATTGAATTAGAATACATTTCAATGTGAAAGCACTGGCCAGTACTTGTGCTTGATACGCAATTCCGGGAATACATGGCTCCGAGCTGTCAAATGTGGTACTTTTTAAAGTCAATCTGTCATAACATTCTCGATTATGTGATCATATAAATAACTTGTAGGAGCCATGGCAGCAAAATCAATGAAATAAACGCTTGGTTCCTTGGTTATTATATATGAGTACACTATCCATATTTAAACAGGAAGCATGTATTCTGTAAACAAGCATGCAAACATATTAAATATATACATCAATCTGGGTATCACACATAGTGATCGGCTCGTTTGTTGGTTATGGTAAACTTAACTAAAAACTGGATTCATCTCCTTAAAAAAAATTATGGTAAACGTGAGCCCGCAAATCACCAATTTAACAAGTTCTGAAAGACAAATACATAACTCTCCTTCTTTCAGCAGTATCTTGCATGCTGTTGCGTTATCAAAATTATTTTTAACATGCATGATGCGCTTTAATTACGCTTAATCTATTAACAGAAAAAAGCATTCTTTATTAGGCAACAGACATTGAGATAAAAAAAGGAGCTAAAAACAGATCCATTGAAAAAAAGTGTCAAGGTACAGTAATTTAAGTTTGAACCCATAATTTTTGGAGCATAGAGGTAGAGTTTATCGTTTACCTAACGGGATTTGGCAAGCTGTAAAGTGCCTTGACTACTGGTAAAAATGTTTGACCATCAAAAGGTATCGCCTACGAAGGCTTTCTTTTTTTGTGCAATATACAATGTCGCTTAAAGCTAATGTTGAGCTTGTAACTGCATTTGATAAGAAAAATAAAATAAAATAAAAAAGTAGTAATATATTCCTAATCTAACACTCTACTGGAAGTCGAATGAAATTCTCAATCCTATTAATCAAGTACTAACGCTGAAAGCAATAAAATACTGTGTATTTGTGTATGAAAGATGCAATTACTTACTAATTGTATTGAAATTGCTAACAAATAATGCCTTGGCTCAAACAAAATTGAAGTAAATACACATTTTGTTGGGCAGAAAAATGCCTGATTCTTCTTTCTGATTTGAGTATCAAACCTATTGGTACTCAAACTTTATAAATCCAGATAACAAAAGGTTTTCTTTCTATTGCAATATAGAAAATCAAACTATTAATTAGCTTAGTGAAGCTACGATACAAGAGCTACTACTATTTCTTGGTACAGACATGACATTAAGAGCTTCTTGATGAATTTGCTGAGGCATACAAAATAAATAGCACTTTCACAGTTGTCCATGTGAAGGCTGTAGACCTATTTCGTATTCTTCATTTGACTTTTTTTTTTATGGCTATGAATAGTTTCTTGATTTAGTTCACTCTTGTCTTTCGTCTTCATATAGTGTACAGAAAGCGTCTAATTAGCAGCAACTCCAAATTTTGCGCTTGTAATGTGTTAAAATGGGCAATTACCACAAACAGATCCTTGGAGTCTTTGACTGAAATAAAATTAGCCTCTAATGAGGTATTGGAGAATATATTTTTTTTTACTACAAAGACAAGCACTGCAGTTGAAACATTTATACACTTGAATGCCAATAGTTTCTATTGCATTTCTACTAGACAAATACTTTTTATTCTCGAAACATTGTATTTTCAAACGCAAAGCACTGTATTTTTGCAGAGCACTGCCATTTACCTTTAAAAATGCATTGAGTCCTTGTCGATTAAACTTGCGAAACAGAGTAGAAAATGCAAGAGCTTGGAGATAGAATCATGTATTGTAAGCAATCCAGACAGAAGGGACCTTACAAAGAGCGATTGAATGAACTTGTAGCTAGTGAGAAGCTCCTCAAGATCATGTACCTATCAGCATGAATGTAAAGTGTAAGGGACGTCGTGACAGTTGTTTCTGATGAAGGCAAACGGAATCATTGCTTGACATTGAATT
>MU619286.1:124407-137184 GCA_025201805.1 Parasitella parasitica
AAAAACCACCCAAAGGATACACAGCTCTTTTCCACTTGTTATAGCATTATATGAATACATCTCAAGCGGCAGAAGCAGGTAAAGCCGGGTTTATTTTTAATTTTTTTTTTTTTTTGGGGGAAAAACTTGATTTAAAAGTCAAATATTGACAAGTTGCAACCAACATTTAGGAACAAAAGATCCACTTGTCATTACTTCTGAAGAAGCAATCCCCAGTCCAAGGTAAAAAAGCTGAATATATGTGTATATTGATCAAGCTTTAAAACACACTATTGCAGATTCAGTACCCCTCAATCCAACATGTCAGACAGCGATGACAATAGCAATAACCAGCTAGCAATACAAGGGTTTGAGCGTTTTCGAGAAAATAGTGTCATTTCAATGGAATTACCAGTATCGCCTACATCCCTCAACAGCGCACCAGCAAATGACTCAATTGCAGAATACTGCACAGAGTCGTTGTACAGCTACAGCTTCACTCCTATCTCTCGAGTGAATAAAGCTGCTAAAATCAAACGACAAATTTTGAACCGAGGAATGGACTATATGCAACGGATCCGATGGAAAACAGGCGAGAGAGACACAGCAAGAAGATTTTCTCAGCCGGATATTGGTGTGTTGGATCATCCCCAAGACTGGGCCGAGGATGGGGATCGCGTGAAATCTGCAACTACATCAAAGACAAAGACTTCACACTTGAAAGCATGTCCGTCACTCAATGATATTGCTTCAAGGAACTATGATGATTTCACATCACCAATTGCACCTTTTACTTCTTCCAATATAGCTGCCGCTTCATCACACCATGCATCAATATTACCAAACGCTGTTACAAACAGTAGTGAGGAATTATCAGCTTGCAACGGCAATGCCGAAAACTCGAGCGAAATAAACGACGAAGGATTCCATCTAGGACGAAGACAAACAATCGAAGTCTTTAATAATTTACCGCCTATTTATGAAGACCCTAAGCCCAGCGCATCCATGACAACGACATCAGCACAATTCACAAGAGCATTGCACACCCCATCTCGATTTTTACCACAAAATCAGGCTATTTTAACCACAGACGCCGATGCTACCACTTTGCTATTCAACGACATGGCTAGCCTGTGTTTTGGGATTGACAAGTCATTTATTGGAAAGTCTATTTTAGATGCGTTGGAAGAACCCTTCAAGAAGCAAATTCGCAATATTTTGAAGAGGAGAAAAAGCTTATCTTCCATTGCAAATCAATTGCCATCGCCTATGCGAGAAAGCCGATTAGAAAAAGGCCTTGTGCTGGTGTGCGGCATTGTTGTGCCTATTTGTAAAATGAATGGAGAGACTTCTTCAGCAGCCTCACTCTGGCTAAAAGAGAAATTGACAGACGAAGGAAAAAGCATATACATTTGGATTTTTGAGGAGATTTATGAAACTTCACTGTCGACTAAATTAGATCAACACGTGAGTTCTCCTGCGTGGTGAATTTCTGTAGGTTGCATTGACTCTTTTGTTTTAGGGCAATGTTGAAGAAGTTATCGGTACAACAAAGGATTTGTTTGGCTATGAACCCTCTCAAGTGGTTGGTAAGCCCATTACACAGTTAATACCAGCATTGTCCAACGGCAATCTCGTTAATCCCGGCGTCAATCTACGTAAAATTGACAAGCTAAAATTTTACGGTGGTCGATCAAAGTTGGGAACTTGTTTTCCTATAATGGTCAATTTAGGATCTTCCATTCCAGATATGATAAAGATTGTATCTTTGCCATCTGTAGCCGGCTTGATAACTGTTTATCATAATGGGAAAATCCAGAGTATCAATCCCGTGCCTGCAAAGTACCTGTTTGGATACTCACCTGAAGCGCTCGTCGAGAAATTCGATATTGATCAAATCATCCCGCAGTTTTCCAGCATTGTCACAGGATTACGCCGTTGCAATTTACTGCAATTTTCCAGTACAGTAAACAACCATGCGTGTCGGTGGGCTATCTCAGACATGCACTCAGCTGATAAATACAAATCGATGGACGTTTCCCAGTCATTAAAGTCGTTGGAAAGACAACCCTCTATAAGTTCTAATGGACAAACGTTACCTACAATTTTTGCTGTGCACAGAGATGGAAGTCGATTCGAAGTTCAGCTACAACTGAGATTGATTGAAAGCGAGCAGGAGGGTTTGATCAGTATTTGGGTGACTTACGATCGTATCTATGCCCTAAAGAGAGCAAAAAGATTTCAGGCACAAAGGCAGCAGCAAAAACCAGCATTACCGATAAAAAATACTGCCACAGAAGTTCCCACAATGACAGATCAACAGCAACTGTCCCACCCTCAATGTTCTACTCCTGCTTCAAATACGGAGGGAATATCCCCCCTAGATACAACCATACAACTTGATAAATCGACAGAAATGCCCATCATCACTAAAAAGAGACCGCCAATCCGACCTTACGGCTTTTCATCATTTGGATCAGTGGATCAAAAAAAGGCACTATTCCCGAGTAATTTTAAAGAAAAACAAGGTGATCAACCACAGCAGGAAAAACAGATCAAATCTTTAGAGATTCAAGAGCCTACCATGCCAGAGAAAAAGGTGCCACATCCTATGGATGCTTATGCTATTATTGGCACTTTAGGCGAAGGAGCTTATGGCACGGCTAAACTTGCTTACCGTAAAGATGACATAACAAAGGTACACATATCGTAATATGATACAAACAAACACTAATTCCATAATTAGACCAAAATGGTTATAAAATTCATTGTCAAGTCGAGGATTATTATCGATTCATGGATTAGGGACCGTGAACTTGGACTGATACCACTGGAAATCCATATTCTAAAGAAATTAAAAGAGCATCCTCAGGCAAACTGTTGCGCCCTAGGTACGTGTATAAATAAGTATCATCAGGTCAACCCAAACCCTAATTATAATTTTTGTAAACAAGTAACATACATGGAAGATGAGGATAACTACTTTGTCGTCATGAAATTACATGGCTTAAACAGCATGGATCTATTCGACTACATTGAACTCAATGAACATATCAATGAACAAGAAATCAAAAGCATATTTAAACAAGTTGCTTTAGCAGTGGAGCATATCCAAAGCCTGAGAATTGTGCATCGTGATATTAAGGATGAAAATATTCTCCTGGACGAAACTGGCCGTGTTCATTTGATTGATTTTGGAAGCGCCGCTTATTTTAGAAAGGGCAGAACCTTTGATACGTTTGGTGGCACATTAGACTTTTGCGCCCCTGAGATATTAAAAGGTATGCCTTATGAGGGCCCAGCTCAAGACATATGGAGTCTAGGTACCTTATTGTACACGTTGATTTACAGAGAAAATCCCTTTTACAATGTCGATGAAATCATGGAACATGATTTGAGGATACCGTTTGTTCTATCCGAAGGTATGCAGATTATATCATGACTTTTTAACATGTCATTAAGATTCTAACTTTTGCTATCTTGACAAAAGATTCGCTTGATCTAATCAAGAAGATGTTAAATCGTGATGTTGAAAAGCGTTATACTATTCATGAGGTGCTGGAACACCCTTATCTAAAATCTTGTACATAATAAATCCTTATTTAGACATCTGTTTTTTTTAATATCTTTTCCGCTGCTCTTAATTGTAATATTCAATCGGTGATATCGTTTATCGGCTGATAATAGTGATTATCGTATTCGATGTATGTTTTTAGAGGCTCATTGTAAATACTATATATAGATATTTATGGATTAAACAAAAAGTTATATACAAATATAAACATAGAAAGAAATCCTTTAATTGAAGCAGGTCCAAAAACAATGAAAAATTACTTCATTCATTTTTTTTTTTTTGCCTTATCATCCATACTATTTTCGGCAAATGGTGCTACCCCGTGTGATTATCAAATTCATATCAAAATGACAATTTCAATGAGAAAATTTTACTCATTGTTGCATAAAATAACTAAAAAAAAAAAGAAGGCTCCTCGCAGTTCTGTTTTCCTCTTTCTTTTTTTTAAATGTATAATGGGCAGAATGACTACTAAATCGAGCGCAAAACTAAAAATTCACTTGGAAAGCGACCAGTTGATCATGTATGGCACATCAAATGAATCTTCTGGATGTGTGTTGAGAGGCGCATTAAGTCTACGGTTAAAAAAAGCTACAAGTTTAAAATCATTGGTGCTGTCATTTTATGGCACAATATCTGTTAGTTGGAGCCAATGTAAGTATAATGCACTGAAATGATACAGGTGTAGCAAATAATTTACATGGCAGATTATTCAGTGCTAGGAAATGGCCATGAGCGCAAATACAACGACCATCGAATCCTCATCAATCACAAATGGACTTTTTTACCACCACAAGCGCACAACAAGCACCATTTACTAGAAGCCGGATATCACTCTTATGAATTTGAATTAGTTTTACCTGGCACACTTCCGGAGTCAATCCATGTGGCCAAGTACTACCTTGTTCAGTACCAAATGAAAGCAATAGCAGAACGATCGGGGTTTTTGCTTTCAAATTACACCACCCGTCAAGACATACTCCTATCCAGACAGAAATTATCTTTCTCGATCGACTATTTAGATCCTGTCACTGTAGCTAATCATTGGCCAAATAAGTTGGATTACGAAATTTCATTACCTACAAAGGTCTACAGCCATGGCAACATTATTCCTGTATCTGTCCAAGCGTTACCGCTCGCGCCCAACCTGCAAGTCCGTTATATATCTTGTACATTCAAAGAATACATGACCTGCCGTGCAATCAATGGCTGGTTCAATGGCAAAAACAAATCTCACGGTCGCATTATACACTATACTAGAAGAGATCAAGAGCGGCGGCAACAGCAGAGTATGTGGTCAACTGTCATACACATTAAAGTGCCCGATAGTCTGAAGGACATTCAGTGTGATGCACACAATGACTCTGTCAGGGTGCGGCACAAACTCAAATTTGTCATGTCAATTGAGAACGAAGACGGCCACATATCTGAATTGAGGGCTGTATTACCGGTGGTCATTGCAACAACAAACTCAGTTGATAGACTACCGGCATATGAAGAGACGGGAAGAACTATGCCATATGATCCGGTCTTAATGATGGCATTGATCAGACGCTCAACAGAATCTACTATCACTAACAACCAAATAGTGCATTTAATGCCACAAAGGGGGTACAATGAAATCATACCTCGAAATAGTAGTAGTTGCAGTGGCATATTGCCTAGTTACAGTAGCTTGACAACCACTGTAGCTGCAGCTGATGAACTTAGTGAGAGCGACGAGGATGATGGCGATGATAGACAGGACTATTCCAGAAGATCATTGCCAAGCTATGATGGAATTTATTAGAAAATAACGAGCCGTATGACTCTGCCATGTTAGAAATAATATGTACATGTATATTAGTTTATTTATATGTTGAAGATGAAATAAAATGTTTGTATGATAGTCCAGATTTCAAATAGGCCACCAGTTCATTTAGAAGCCTTATTGCTACGTTTTTATCATCGTCTAACCATTCAGATAGTTTTTCAATAATTGCTTCGTCATCAAACATTGACTTCAAACGCTGTTCGTATGGTATTAATAGAAGCTTTACAAAATGATCATGCAAGAAATCATCATAGGCATCAACGCCTACAATTATTTTCAATTCATTTTGCAGGAATACTCGGGCTCTTGGCATATATTCTGGAGTAATTACTGTGAAATCAGTATGACGAGGCAGTGGATCAGGATATTTGTCAACTTGCACAATCCCCTTGTATACATTCCTTCGCTCGATTCTTAATCTTTCTTCAGGTGATGGATATCTCTTTTTGTATAGCGGCGGATCATAGTATTTTCTATTTTCCTTGTCTTTTAAATAGTACTCATCAAATGTATTTTCTTCGTCCTCGATGTTATACACTAAGGAACTAATAGTTTGCCTACATACTGGACACACACACGATGCGATATTTATCCAATGCCGTATACAATAAAAGCAGTATGAATGATAACATGGTCGAAGAAATGTTCTGTTTGCATACTCCTGAAGACAAATTGTGCATGTTGGTATCATTTGATCTTGGCCTTTCTGATCAACTCTCTTTCGTTTTCCTACTATTGATGTCATTTCGTGTGTAAGTGGTTTGAGCAAAAAAAAAAGAGAAAGAGAGAGAGACAAACATCTTCTCGAGTCACGAAAAGCATGTCTTTTCACTCCTCTTCCCAATCACAAAACTTCCTTTTTCTTTCATTCTTGAACTAGTTTAACAATCAAAAAATCCCATGGGCGTAAAGCAAAAGACATCACAATCGACTCCAACAAATGGCATAAATCAAGCTTCTGACAGAGATAGAGAGCGTGATAAGAAAAGAAGAGTAGTAGAGACAAATGTTGGAAAAGAATTTCAGACCGCAAGTATCTTCTTTCTCTTGGCTAGAGAAAGATCTACCACTAATATCTTCTTACAGATTGACTTTAATTCTATGGATATCTCTGTTCTTCGTAAATATGCTCGGGTTCACAAGATCAAAGCTAAATCCAAGGCCAGTAAAGAGGAATTGGCTGCTTCCGTATCTCGTCATTTTGCAAACCAAACAGTAAAAGAATTAGACACAATTACTTGCTTTTTATATACCGCTCATTATAAGGGTAAGTGGATAGCTACATTACATTTGGACGATGATCTTATAGCGTATGACTTATTTGATTAGATTCCGTATTAAGGCTTCCATTACATATTTAACATCAAATCCAAAGATGTTCATCGTTGTCTCTCATTCATCATCCGTTTAGTCTCCGTTTCGAATCGCAATTCCTCAATAAACCACTCTTTTTTACATCTAACACAGTAGCAACGAGACACCGAGAAGTAGTATGTACCATGCGTTTGTGTAAAGAACAATTATCCCTCCCAAAAAAAAAAACAGACAGGAAAGATAACGAACACAACTTCTAATAGCCCTCTCAAGTGCATATTTTGATTGGTCGAGTATTAGTGACGGTAGTGATCAAGTAAATTGCATCAAAGTATTGCAAGCTAAAATAAAAATTAAAAAAAAAAAAAAAAAAAAAAAAAAGAAGATTTTAAACCAGCCAAGTATACGTAAACATCAGCATACTTCTCCTACACGGATGCTTAAATCAAGTTAGTCCATGTCCAACTTCGAATTATGAGTACGTTTATTAATCTTATATCAAACTTAATTCAAAATCTCTTGTATATCTTGAAAGACGAGAGCGTTGAGAGCGATGCCGTGTAAGAGTGCTTGATAAGCCAACCTTTATTTCATGTCAAATCTCTGTTTCCATGGCAACAATCAGATACTTGAAGCTGCAGCCTCAAACCAATTTCCGCATTTGATTGTATAAATAGAAACTGCATTTTCCAATAAAATCCTATTTGCTTTTTGCTTTTTGCTTTTTACTTTTTACTTTTTATTGCAACATCCTACAAGATGGACTTTTATAAAATGTTGGAGATTACTCCAGATGCTTCAGAAGAAGATATCAAAAAAGCATACAGAAAACTTGCACTTAAATATCATCCGGATAAAAACCATGAACCAGGCGCTGCTGAAAAGGTAGATTTTTGACGTATTGCAGACATATTAATCAACTATTTAATATTTGTTTACATGAATAGTTCAAAAGCGTAAGGTAATAACTACATTCTGTATAAAAAGCATATCAACCTAACAAGTATCTTGAAATATTTAGTGAAGCATATCAAATATTATCTGATCGTAACGTATATAACTGTCTGATAAAAACCCTTGGATTTAAATTTTAAAACCTGTGCTATTAGCTGAAAAAAGAAGAATGTATGATAACCAAGCTGATGAGGATGATGCGGATCAACAAGACTATTATACAACATCTCAACCTTTCAACGCTAAAACAACTTCTTCTACCAGGACCAGATCATTCAGACACGATCCGCTATTTGCCACATTCCAAGTAAACCAGACTAAAAAGTTTTTGTACCTGTGTAAAAAAAAACTAATGGCTTTCATTACAGTTCCGAACTCCAGATGATATTTTTAATCAGTTTTTTAATGGCCAAGATCCATTCAAATTATTTATGAATGACCCATTTTTAGGCGGTGGAATTGGTTCGGGCGATATTCACGCTTCCATGATGCCAGATTCATTTAGATCTCCATTTGATCATGCACAGAACAGCAATATCTATAATATGAGTGGTATGTCTGGTGCTTCAAGGACCATGTCCACTACGACAAGTATTGTGAATGGCCGTAAACACACAATTACCAAAATCACTGATGCTAATGGGACACGCATTATTGAGGATTATGGCGATGGGCGTCAACGGGTCACAGTAAATGGAGAAGAAGAGGTGATACCATCTCAGCAAACTCAGCAACTTCAACAGCCTCAGCAACATAGAATCATTGATAGCCGACCATCCTACGATGCGCCTGCCACCATTAGGCCTTATGCAAGTGGTAAGTCGTATTTTGGCCATTATTATGATTAAAGGTTAATTGAATATCCAAATGAACGATAGTAGATTTGAATAGAGAATATGGAGACAATCATAACACAGGGGATTATGATGAAGAAGACAATCAAAGACGTCGTAAAAGCCCACTTCACGAACTTTGTTCTCGACTTTGTTGTTGCTTTGAATAAACTGTAGTTTGACAAGCTCAATAATGGATAACTCACCTTCAATATTATCATTGTACCAATAGAGACGTAAACCCGATCAACTTTCTTTAATTATAATATTAGCAGATGTGTGACAAGACATAAACAATTGCGTTATTATGGATATAACAGTTTAGCGTTATTGACATGGTTGGGAGTACAACTTATTCTTCATACAATATAAGGTATACATGCTGCTGATATGGGTGGGGGCATGATATGGATCATCTCTGAGTAAAATCATGTCATATATAACAAGAGTGTATTGTGCGTAAATATGCCCTCTTTTGCACATCAGTAAACTAGACACATCATGAATGTGTCAATGTCCTGCCCATCTAACGAAATAGATTCAGATTTTAGATGAAAGTGGTATAAATGTGTAATAATAACGGTTAATTTCGTCCAGGAAATACCACCACAGTGGGATGAGCTACATTTTCATTTTCAATAGTGTCCTGCGTGCAGATCACTGAAATCTCTAGGCATTCCACCTAGTGGCTTGTCAGCTATCCAAAAAAAAACCAAAGGTACCTGTGTCCTGCTTCGTATTAAATATCTCTCTTTTTTGACTTTACGTGATTTACAGAACCATGAGATTGAGAAACAGCGTCAAGAAAGATGAACATGCATCAGAGCAAGAGAAAGACAACAAGAATATTAAACTCGAGGAAACTGGCAATGGTATAATCCCATTCACCGATTACCATAATCACGCCATTAACTCACAAAACAGGTCAAATTGAGCAAGGTCCACCATTACCCCCAGATAACCGCTATCAGTGTGATATCTGCAAATATGAAATCGAGGGTTATAGGGCGTACGAATTCCATTTGAAATTAGCACACAAATTGCACTTTGTCAAGAAGTTAATCTACAAGCATTGGTTGAGACTAGATGGGCAAGAGTCTCCTTACATCTGTCCAGACTGTGGAAGGCACTTTAAAGCGACACGCCATTATGAGATGCATATGGGAACGGCTCACAAGAACGATATGCTATCGATGATGAAGGAAAAGATGCTGCCTATCATCAATGATCCCAACAATTACTGTCAATCTTGCGAAAATACATATTCAAACAAAAACAACTTCAGAGCTCATTTAAGGAAGGTACACTCCATTGCAATATATAATCGAGTCGCAAATGTTGTACCTGATCCGCACGACCCTGATTTCAACTGTGCAGCTTGCCAGAAAAAATATGAAAATAAAAAGAAATATCGAAAGCACCTGTATAGTATCCACAATATACGCAGTGTCAATGACAAGCTAGTAGAGATTGATTCCAATGTAAAGCTGGAGGAACACGATCCCAACTTGATTATGAAGCAAGCAACAATGAGTAATATTGCAGCCGAAAGTTTGTATTCCACTTCAAACCACAAGGGCTCGAACGGTATTTTGAGAAGAAGGCCAGAATCTCTCGATTTAGAGAAAGAAGTAGCAAGTACTACAGTAAAAAAAAAAAAAGAAGGGACCTCATTGCTGCCAAAGATTGGTGACCCCAACTTTTATTGCCGCGTTTGCAAAAAGACATACTCAAACAAATACAGCTACAGCGTACATCTTGACCATGTACACGACATACAGCCACCGCAGCACCTGAGCAAAACTCCAGTCGACCCTGACAAGCTTTTTCCTGACCCCCATGATCCTGATTTTTATTGCCGTATATGCGAAATCACTCACTTCAATTTACCAGAGCATCGCCTTCATTGCAGGATCGTTCACCACATGGTGTTCGAACGACAGTACAAGAATCCTGATGCAGTGATCAACATTGATTGCCCCAATTTCTTTTGTCGAAAATGCGAAAAACAATATCCAGGAAAGTATAACTATAGGAGCCATCTCAAGTCAGTGCATGAAATCATATACAAGCAAGCAAAAAAGAGGGCTAATAGCGATATCGAAATCAACATTGACAGCCCGGATTTTTATTGTGACAAATGTGACAAAAGATTCCAGGAGAAGTACTACTTTAGAAGGCATTTGAAATATGTCCACAATCTACGATACAAACGTGAAAAGCTCATCAGAAAGGAGGGGAAAAGACGTGTACAATTTGCAGATGTGGCTGGTAATGCCTTAGATCCCTGTTTATTGCATGGCTACTGAAAGGGTGATTTTCCAAAATTTGGTTGTGATATAGCATAATAAACTTTCTGTTTAAAATGGATAGACCATTATATAGTATAAAGACGAATACGTCTCAATAAACGCCAACCTTGTTAGACCTGTACGAATAGCCACGTGGTTAGATTTACAAAGCAAGATGTCTTTCAACGTTCTTAACTGTATTAATCTTGAGCTTACATGCTCCCATTGCATCATTGGCAGATTTTTATTTTTGTTCCAGCAAGAACAACTGCTACCAAAATTAGGTGATGTATCATTTCGAAAACCGGATGTCAATAAAATAAACTCATATTAGAGAGTGAATTATGGTTCATAGAGTAATATATAAACAATATGAAACTGAACATGTTATAACATTTGAGATAGATATAATCTACCCTGTCTCCTGAATCTCATCACTAAAACCTTTATCCTCACATCGCTTCTCTCACATATAAGTATTTAACATATGTTAATCAGAAAGCAACCGAAACCTAGTAAGCTGAAGCCACCAGTGAAGTTCTACCGGGGAAACATTTATAGACCGTATGCTCGAAACCCCTCAAGAGCATGAACTAATTGCAAGAGACTTAAATATTAGCTACTTCCTTGTGATAAAATAGTGAAATTGTTACAAAGGGACAGAAGAGGTTGCGTATAAAAAGTCTGAATAAACAACGGTCTGGAAAGCTCCTTCAAAACTGTGCAATTTGAAGATTTTAGTTAAATGAAATTGGTCAAGATTTAAAATTGGTACGGTGATATTTCCAGCAAAATCACTGCGAACAGGAAAATTATCATGAAGAATAAGGAATAAAAGTGCTCAACCTTATGAATGATGTTCCAACGTAAGCCAACGATCCTAACATTGTTCTGGAAAACAATGCCTTACAAAACTTTTATTTAGAAGCAAACAAATCCATTGAAGAAAGAATTGTGGAGAAAAGCGATGATATAGAAGAACCAAAGGTTGTTGCTTGATTAAGTTTAAAGAGGGATACTTACAATGATTCTAGTGATAAGTCAAATGATATGTTAATAGATTGAATGCTAGAAGGTGTTGAGGAAAGGGGAAGAATGATCTGATTTGCAAAGGAGCTTGGCAATAAAGCTCGTACTTCTTGAGGGTGATTGGCAAAATGTCAATAGACTCAAATATATGAAGAAATTTGTATGACTAGCAGCGTCTTTTCTGAAAGTCTGAATTTCAGTTTCTTACTAAATATATTATCGACAGTTGTCTAGACATTTAATGGGCTCTTCTATTTCTAACATTTATGAGATAGAAATATACTGATTTGTATTTTACAAAAAAGATGTAATTTTATTGACAAAATTGAGTTTCATGTCGATTTGAGTAATGATTCAGTCAGATCCAATGTTGGAACACCCGCTATAGTATCTAGTATCCTTCATGTTACAATAGAGAAGCTCTAAATATAGAGTGGATGGCAATGAAAAAGAATAGTGAAAAAACAACCAACAGGCGCGTTACATATGAGTCTATTGCGAAATAATCAGTAAGAGTATAGTAATATAAATAAGGATAATGCTCAAAATAATTCCATACTAACATCAAAAAGTGCAGCAGCTATATCACGGATCTTAATGGAAATTGAAAGTTATTGAGCGGTGTGCCTGCCTCCATAATCGACATTCGTCTGAATTAAATCCAATTGGACAGATTTGCTAGTTGTAAAAGGAAACTTGAAGAGTCGCAGGTTGTTCATTGAAGAAATGCGTCTGGATGAATTGTGCCTGGATGGATTGTTGAGGTTTGTATTAGCATACCTATCAAGCAACTGTACAACAGCTAGATAAAACATAGTCAGTATATATTCATATTTAAAAATTCATCTTATCTTGTAAATAGAGGCAAATCTATTTGCTAGTGAACTATTCTCCTCCAGTCTTTTGCAATAGAAGGGTTGAACCGATCAAAAGACTCTGTCCTTCTCTATTCTATATGGATCAAGTAAATAATCCGAACAGAGAAGTAAG
>MU619286.1:137532-162191 GCA_025201805.1 Parasitella parasitica
CTGTCCTTCTCTATTCTATATGGATCAAGTAAATAATCCGAACAAAGAAGTAAGGAGGCATGAATCAACACGGGGAGCCAGCCTTTGTTGAAAAGTCATGGCAAGTACACACGTATTGTTGTTTGCCGTATAATTTGAATTAACCGCCTAATTGCAAATGTCCGTGAAATTAAACAAAATCCTAGGCTTAGGGCATTAGATTGATCCTATTCTTGAAATTATTAGCAATGACAAGATCGATGTATCGATTATCTTCACCTGAGCCACTACCTTTTGAAAAATTACTGACAAAAGTATAGTAAAAAGAAAAAAAGCTTCATTATCAATTTTCAAGTTTACAAAATAATATTAGCCACGAAAAGACTTGAGAAAACACGTGTCAAATTTCCCATTTATTACCCTCCTCAATGCCAAAAAAAAAAAAAGAAAACACAACTAAAGAAGAGCTTTATTCTTTACATTCGAGCCTGTCTTATGTCGATTACGCTGACTCCAAGCAATATAGACTGTAATGGCACGAATAGAGGCCACAAAAGTACACTAGAGAAAGCAAGCTAGGTACCAAAACGGCATAGGTTTGACTATTATTACAAAGTTTTAGCCTTGACTCCAACTGACATTTTAAATACAAAGTCTCTCGTGAAATTTTTTTCTGCTTGCTAACTTTTGTCGAATTTTAAATGTCTGCCAACATTAAAGTGTGAGCACCCATTACGAATATAAAGGGAAAACCAGCTAACTCGACATTTCCATAGTCTTGTTACGGGATCCACAAATGGAAAATTTAAGGATTTGTTTAGCAAAGCAAAGCAAATCCACGAGAAATATGGACCTTTTGATGTTCATTTGTGCACTGGCAACTTTTTTGGCACTAATACCACAGAAGATGATATTCAGGAATTGATTAATAATAAGATAGATGGTAAAGCCATAAAAATATATTATCTTGCATTCAACTTAACGAGAAACTTAGTTCCTCTCACAACTTATTTCATCATTGGAGATCAGCCTTTTCCTGAAACGATCAAACATCACATTGCAACTACAGATGGCGAAGTCTGTTCCAACCTTTATTATCTTGGAAAACAAGGCGTATTAACTACATCTGAAGGGCTTAAAATTGCTTTTATTTCCGGTAAATTTGATGAGCAATCCTCACCCACAACTTACAACAAAAGCGACGTGGAGAAACTGTGCCTCACCAAGCTACCTGCCACCTTACCTCCTGGCGTAGACTTCTTATTATCTCATGAATGGTCGCAAGATATCACTAATTCGACAACTGCTCAGTTGACCCTCGATGACGATAAATCATCTTTGCTTATTTCAGAATTAGCAGCAGCTTTAAAGCCTAGATATCATTTTGCTGCTGCTCAAAATATATTTTATGAACGGGAGCCTTATGAAAACATTGTCAGTGGATTCGGACAAGATGAAAGACCTGCTAATCATGCTACTCGCTTTATAGGATTGGGCCAGGTTCTGAATAAGGAGAAGCAAAGGGTAAGTATGGGCAATATCAATTGAGAGCAGTAAAAGTAACTTTTGATCTAGTGGTTCTATGCCTTCAATTTAATGCCCATGTCAAAAGCGCCTACGGAAGCATTAGAGAATGTACCTGAAAACACAACCGAGTGCCCATTTTTGCCTTTATTTTCTAGTAACAAGAGAAAGCATGGAAACAGCACTGAGGATAATGGTTCATTCTTTTGGGGTGAGGACACTAAGCGTGCAAAGATAATTGATGTACCTAGAGAGGGATATATTTGTAAGAGATGTAATATTCCTGGTCATTTTATCAAGGATTGCCCGCAAGTTGCCGCAGATTATGTATGCAATAAATGTAACGAAAAAGGTCATCATATCAGAGATTGTCTTCAAGGCGACAGCACTTTCAGCGGTGTCCCTCCTGAAGGATATGTTTGCAATATCTGTAAGCAGGCTGGCCATTTCATTAAAAATTGTCCTGATCGGCAAACAAGACAACCAAGAGGTGAACAGCCTAAACGTAAGGATTTATCTTATTGATGCTTCCAGCATGATCGGTATACTCATCCTCTTGTTTAGTGGATTCCTGCTGGTTCTGTTTAGCAAATCCTAAGGTTGAAAAACATTTGATCGTATCTATTGGTGCAGAGATATATGTAACACTGGCCAAAGGTCCTGTTATCTCGCCCAACGATAAAGATTGTAAGGTGCCTGGTATGGGACATGTCTTGTTGATCCCCATCACTCATTATCCTACGCTCGGCAAGATCCCAACGGAATCACAAGTCGAAGTAGTTGCTGAACTTGAAAAATACAAGAGTGCAATCCGTCGTTTATTCGACCAATATGATCAGGATATGGTTCTATTTGAAGTCTCCAGAGATTCTTTCAGAGGCATGTCTCATGCTCACCTCCAGGTAGTGCCTGTCCCAAAATCCAAGTCAAATCAAGTTGAGAAAGTTGCTAGGGAACACGCTGCATTGACTGGTATCGATGTTATTGACCAAGTCCCTGTAAGTGTAAAAAATACTTTTTAAATCCTGCAATGATACTAAAAATGAGCTCTAAGCAAAACCCAGAGATTCCTTATTTTAGGATGGAATTACCCAATGGCAAATCTTTAGTGCATTTGATCAAACCTAAAGAGCAATTCAATTTACAATTTGGAAGGTAGTAACGCACCGACAGGACATAGCAACTGTAAATGTAACAACGAATGTAATAGATTGGTGCTGGCTACTGTACTTGGCGCCCCTCAACGGGAGAATTGGAAGGCATGCAGTCAGACTGAGGAAGAAGAAAAGAGAGATGCTAGTCTCTTTAAGGCTGCTTTCAAACCCTTTGACTTTTCATTAGACTAAATTTAAGAGATGATTACTGTCCCATTAATGAACAAATGTGTTAATTTTAAGAGACATTCACACAGCTTCTTGATTGTAGTTCGACAAACCCAGGAATTTCTGGATAAATTGCTTCGTTACAGTCACAAGACACGTACATACACCTGAAAAAAGTCTTTCTTCCATGTCTAGCAGTTCTTATACAAACAATATAACTATGTCATCTATTGATGGATTTCACCCTATATTCGAAAAAAACCGTGTACCTGCATCGGCTAGTTGGGACTTGACAGAATTAGAAAATAATATACGCGAGCGAGACCATATTGAATTCCTAGCCAACAAGAGCATCGACAGACCTAATGTCGATAGACTCTATTTAGAGCCAATCCCTCTTGAACTTTGGGAGCCTTTATTGTCAAAATCAGATGTTGAAATGAAAGATACGACGCCTCCAAATGATGATAGACTTGAATTACTATCTATTAGTCGATTTGAATTTCTGTATGAATCAGATAACGAAGCAGAAGATTCTTCAAAAGCTCCCACTGCGATATTAAACGTATCCGAGTACCGAAAACGACGGGAACAGAACTTGTCTCAGCCATTATTCATCACACCAAGCATTGAGCCCGTAGTTAATAATAATGAGACCCAAACAACCATAGATCAAGTTCCAGCTTCCGATCAACAGCCAACTGCTGATGTGACATTGACGATAGCACCTGCGATTGATCCTTTGGTTAAAAAACCATCAGCAACTACATTGTTTGCTAACCTTTATGATGATTCACTAATGGACACTAGTATGCTGCCAGAAGGACCAGGAGCAAAGATATACGCTTATCCTGAAAATATCATCCCCATCTTTGCAACCCCTACACAACAAAGCGAATGTGATCAGCACTTGAGAAAAGATTTCCGCTTCTACAAAATCAACTACCAAGACTCAGTACATACCCTCAGCTTTCCTGCTAGTGCTGATATGTCCGAGTCAGGGAAAGGGCTGTTTATAAAGAAACTTCTTACAAATTTACAAGATCGTAATTTGACATTGGCCTTTGCAACCACAGATTTTAATGAAGAGTGTTTATTGTCTGACGGAATCAAACAGCTTGGCTTACGGTGCGATCGATTTTCGAATGTATTAAGAGATTGGGAAGCAGATTACGGCGTCTATGTTGAAACGAAACGTTTGAATTCTTCATCAGAATCTTTACAGCGCAGCTTCAACCAAGCTGATTTTGTTATATGTGTTGGTGCGACTATTGATAGCGACACTATTAAAAGATTACAGGCAACACCTCAGACTCCAGTCGCATGGATGATTACGGTGGGATCAGTAGAGCAACAAGTGTTCGAATTCAATGCTCAGCATCAAAAAAGATACCCTGAAATTGCAAATTTGAAAGGATTTGAGGAGCTGTTTAAAGTAGCAAATAAATGGCCAGTATATGATCAATACACCTTTCAAGAGCTGACATCCCGGGTTGCTAATCATGTCAGTGGATGGTTAAATCTACCTGATAAATCAGTGTATCAATTTAGATCAATTGAACAACTGCCATTATCGCATTATTTTTCAAGCTTCAAGGTACAGACAGAAGAAGACGTTGAAGATATGGATATCAGCTCTGATACGGAAGACACTCAATCAGTTCGTCAGGTATTTGATCATATATGCCTTAACCTCACTTGAAATTTTGACACATTTTTCTACCCAAAACAGGTGATTTTCCCCATTTATGAGATTATCAAGAAATCGTCCAAAACAACTGCAAATGTACCCCAAACCATTTTGGATAGTTACGATCGAGAAGCCCAACTTCTCAAAGAGAAATACGATGCCGAATATAAATTATTGCTTGATAAATATAAAACCAAAGTAGTCGAATCCAATCAGGCATGAACAACACTATATATCCATCAGCATTGATAATAATAAAAGTTGTACGTTTTATTCTCAAATGCGAGGAAATGTGGTTTGTCCAATAAGGCAGGCAACACGCTTCTTTTCAGGTGTAACAATTTCGGCATGCACAGTGTATTTTCCAGGAGGAATTTCCTTGGGAAGAGCGACAACTTTGTTGAAAGTTAACTCGCCTTCCGGGATAGGGCACTTCTCGTCTACCTCTTGAATTTTGTCACAAAAATCAAACTTCTTTTGAATCAATTTAACTACGCCATATTTGACAATAATTTCCACAACCGTTCCATTGGGTACAGCCTCTGATAAGAAACCCTTAAAATCAATTTCAAGATCTTGACCTTTCACAGGTGGGTCGGGTGAAAGAGCGACATAATCAATACTATAACATTCGTTAAATGACTCTGGTACTCTGCAGAGCTTTCTTGTACTTACGTAAGGATATCATGAACATCGCCACAATTGGTTATCAATTTTGTAGAGTCCTGTAATATAGACCCAAAATCGTCGTCTTGAATAATAAAACCAGGTAAATAGCTGGCTTGGGACAAACCAAGAACAGCACCAAATACAAGAACTAAACTCGGTAATTTCATTAAATTTTTTTCAAGAGGAAAAGAGAAAAACAGAAAAACAGATGCAATAATCATTTTGTGTATCATGTACGCGGACAATCAAAAGACGGTGTAGTCGTAATAGTGATGATCATCTCAGCAGACGAATACAATAGCATCATTAGAGTTCTCAAAGAAAATAGACCTCATTACTTTTTCTTGTGGCAAGTAGCAAATTAACCTGTCAATTTTCCTGATCGGCACAAATATCATATGCATAACAGTAACACTCGGTTTGTTTGTGTATGTTTTGCGCATTGATCTGCATTACCTATTGCACACATCCAAGTCAGTCAAGCGCGAATTCTGCAGTAAAATGTCTTGCATTTGTAAAAATCTCGATTCTCTAAGAAAAATAGCATACATACCATCTACAAGTGTTTATACCAATAGAACAGATATTCGAATTTTGTATACGCTTCCGGAATATTGTTGCATTCTGCCATGTATTTTAGTAATATTTTGCACAAAAAAAGCGTGATGTCTTAAATTCTATAGCATGTAGCTCTTGAAGAGCTACTGGAAAAATATACAATAAGCTAGCGAATACTTATTGGGCTATTCATTTAGCAGAAAAATGGAAACGCAATGCTATCAATAAATTGGGCTGTATCTCTATAATATTGATGATGTCTGTGTTCGTACGATTGGAATGTAAGGCATTATTGTGTAAGTATCTCTACTCCATTTTCATTAATGATAAGCTGTTATGTAAAATTTATCAGTATCAGTGCCTTCTAAACATGCCAAGTATTTACCGTATGTTCAAACTGTGCACTTCTACCTCCATCTACCGTAGAAATTGTCCACTCATCCGGCCACATTACACCCGTTGCTGATCCTTGACATAAAATGGGTTCCTAAGCATAGAATATTAGTCAAATAAATATTAGTGTCAATATTTTACATACTATGGTAAATGCAGTTCCTGGTTCCATTAGACCTTCCTCATCATTCGCTATATTGTGTAAATGTAGTTTGTATTTTATCTTAGCAAAAAGAAAAACTAATATACTTACAGTGGTGATATATCAATGGTAAACTATGAAACTCTTTCCCGATACCATGTCCCGACAACTCATCAGATACAGAGAACCCGTTCTTCATGGCTATTTCGCAGATAACCCTGCCAATCTCTTTATACGGCACGCCTGGTCCACAGATAGAAATAGCCTTATATAATGTTTCCCGGGTACATTCCACTAATGCTTTTCCTTTTTCATCCACTTTACCAACCAAAAATGTGGCCGAAGTGTCTCCGTGATATTCATCTATGTATACAGTTACGTCTACATTGATAATATCGCCTTCTTGGAGTGGACGATCATCAGGGATGCCATGCGCAATAATATTATTGACAGATGTACAGACACTTTTAGGAAATCCCATGTAATTGAGAGGCGAAGGATAAGCTCCTTTGGCTATAATAGCCTTATGAATGGCTCTATCAATGTCTTTGGTGGTGGTACCAGGTTGACACAAGGTTTCTCCCAAGTCCAAAATTTGCTTTGCGAGTTTCCCTGCTTTCCGCATACCTTGTGTATCTCGTTGTGTAAGTGTTGGGATATCTGGACCCCATTTCGAAGAGCTACCATCTAACGCATAATGGGGTCGTGTTATGTGAGCAGGAATTCCTTGACGTGGCATGCTTTTTACATCAATACTTGCTAAAGAAGCAGGAACAATGCGTTGGTAACTACCCCAGTGATTCATGAGCTTGGAAGCGCGGGGAAAACGTTTTGGTGCAGTTGTATGAAAGCATTTTCGTATCTCTCTTGTTAAAACTCGATGAATATCTCTTGAAAAGTAACCTATGTTCATTACAGGTGATCCCAGAACTAGCCTCAAATAAAAGACCAGCTGTAAATGTAACAGATGAAAGAAAAAATAAATAAATTGCAGGCAGAATTTGGATCTGCGATGGGGACAATCGGCGCATTAAATGGTTCACGTGGTGATGTTTGATGGCGCTGGTTTATTTGGGTACAATGTCTGTCTGTAAAATTTCAAGTATTGACAAGAGGTCATGGTTATTGTTGCTAGGTAAATATAAGGTTGCCATGGTTACTGTGCCATGACTCAGCTGTCAAATGAAACATGAGGTTACTATGATATTGAAGCTTTATTACAACATTTTCGTATAAATGTTAAACCTGGGATATTTATAATCGGTCACTCAAGTCAAACACATTCCAATGGTCTAATTCTGGTGTGATCTTGATATATACAAGAAGGAATTTGAATAAATCGCCTTGAAACTATATGAAAGAAGAAGGAATTAGATGGAAAAAGCAAAAGATTAGAAACAATACTTACTGGAACAAGAGGAGGAATTGCATAAGGTTCCTTCAGACTTAAGTAATGTTGGAAAACATGCATGATGATGGTTGCGTCGGTAGGCATTCCAGTAACAGTTGGCAAGAAGCGATAGGTTTGCATTTTGCTGCTTGAGGCAAGGTCTATTTACGATATAAATTAGCCTGTGAGTATCTTTACTGAATAAATTGCTTACCTTTAATACGCTCAACAACATAATCTCTTCCATCCACATGTGTGTAGCCATTAATATTTATGAAATTTTCAATTTCAGGTAATCCAAAAGCAACATTTTGCTAATTTATAGCTTGTCAGTTACGTTTAAAAGCTGAATCCCTGTCGAACACTTACAACATTTGGCATTACCATTGAGAGTAATACTGTAGCTGCAGTACAATTTGCTACGGATCTGTTCTTGGGTGTAAGCATTTCATTATAGAAATCAATTGATTTTGACAACGGGACAAAAATCCTCTTCAACAATTCCTGATTACATGGTTGACGTTAATTTCATGTTTATAACGAATTGATGCAAACTTACGCATGACATTTTATCATAGTACACACGAGAAGCACGGTCGTTATATCTGTTCCAATTTTTTTGAAGATCAATCATCTAATAAAAGTGTGTTGAACAATGAATCCACTAATAAGCCTAAATTTAAATAGCATACCTGTTCAATTCTGAAGTCATCGATAAGTTCAGGAGTAGGTGGTGACAAAAACCATAATAATCGTTCACGATGTCTTGTTGGTTGAAGTGGAGGCTGGACGCAGGGTGTATACTTGAGCTTTGGCAACATTTTCTGCTCCTTGACAGGAATCCCAAAACAGGTGACGCTAGCTC
The DNA here is from genome assembly GCA_025201805.1 of Parasitella parasitica. Classification (NCBI taxonomy): domain Eukaryota; kingdom Fungi; phylum Mucoromycota; class Mucoromycetes; order Mucorales; family Mucoraceae; genus Parasitella; species Parasitella parasitica. Next base: position 146,065 of record MU619286.1, read on the forward strand.
CAGGTTCGGTGTCTTCAATATTGCCATAACGTTGTAAACCTGTCGTGGCGACTTCCACTTCATCTACTTTTGACATGACAGCTGGCTGGCTGAAGACAGATTGAAGAGAAAAGTTGGGAGCAAAGGGATTTGTAGCGGGTAGTTTCGTCGCAGGCACGCTTGACGATTGTTGGCGAGGATTACTATCTTTTAAAAACAACGAAGTGAATTGTGCATCGTCTTTCAAGCTTTGTAGAGGTGCAGTCGGTGGTTGAACGACAGGTGCTGGTTGAGCTGGCTTGTTTTGAGAAGTAAGCTCGTTAAGAAGAAATCTGAATATGTTTCTGGTGGTAATTAAGATTGGTCCAGATGCTATATCGTGATAATCGATCATTGTTTAATATTTAATTTGAATACGAGTATACATTAAGTTTACCAAACGCAATGTTTCCAAATGGTAGATTGATTTGGCTGAGAACCAGCTTTGTTACACTGTTTGAAGTGCACCAGATATTTGCAAGACCAACAAACCCCAAAACATATTCTACAAAGTTATTAGCATCAAATTGTAGCGGAGGGAGTTGAGCCAAAGTATTTATTACCTGCAAAGATAACCAAACGGAAATTCAAAATGTACCCAAGGAGCCGAATATTCAAGACATCTGTTACATAGTTTATGAATAACATGGCAATAATCATCAACAGATTTGATTGTACAACATATGAATCGTGTGATGAAAATGATGGCATATTGATAAAATTAATTGAGAACAAAGCAAGAAGAACAACAAAAACTGTGCACGCGTTTGTTTACTTCCAAAAAAAATTAACAAGCATAGGGTGACTGGATATTCAGTTCAAATTGTGCCGCATGTGGCAAGTGGATGAGCCTCCAGTGTCACTGATGCATTGATTGCAAATTCTGGATGTCAGAAATTCGTCAATCAGTACGGCCAGAAGGTCACCAGCAGCTTCTCTTTTCTTGAAGCAGCGCCACATTATTTTCCAAACATTCTATTCCCAAACCCGATAAGAGAAATATGGGATCTGTTTGCACCTGTTTCCTCACAATCATTAGGTATTCGATACTATATAAAAGGTTTTAAGCTTACTTTTTACATTGCTGTCATCTATTCTTTACTCTCTGAATGTTCCAAGATTAGAATGCTCATATTCACACTTGCTCGTTCAAAATATACTTTGAACATTTTTTTCACATTTTCGAGAGCAAAAGACAAAGAACGGTGCCTTTATTGCCAATTGGTCAATTTTACCCAAATTACGCTTTTGATTATATCTGTTCGCATCAACAATAAACATCAAAGGCCAAAACGATCGATACCACAAAGAGGTTCCATTGGCAAGCATTTACGAAAATGTTTACAATATGGTGATTAATGTTCCCTCAAGTATATATGGATCAAATTATTAAAGATTAGACCACTTTTCCATACAACATACATGCAACCTTATAGAAAAACTAGAGCCCAAAATATTAGGATCTATCTATGACAACCTCAACTTGATCATAAAAATGATTAGTATAAAAGAAATAGTTTTTTTACTGCTCAGTTTCACACAAATAACGCTAGATTTAGCCTTTTGAAAGCAAATATGCTGATGTATACCATCTTATTGCGATGTAGGTGGTTTCTGATGCTCTCTCCCGAGTAATCTAAATATTGATTTCTGTTCGTGCGCTACTAATCAAATTTTTAAATGTCTAATTGAATACAGATTCGGACCAAGTCATTGGTGGTTGCTTCTTATTCATATTTTTTTGAACTATTGATTAAGGTGAGTGTAACCCGATATGGAAGTAGTTGATTTACATACACAACTAGAGTGATTTTCTTTATGAACTTGCATTCTGATTTATATTCAGCCAAATTGTCAATGTTTTCAACGTTTTCTTCCAATGCGGATGATGACTACGAAATAAAAACATCAGCACTAAATTCACCCTCATTTGATAAATGTTTATACCGCCGCACTGAATAAAGATTCAATGAATCACATATATAACTTGAGTAATTTTGTCAGTTTAAAAAAAATAAATGTCGTTAGTAAAATAATGAATGTCGTTTGGCAAAAAAAAATGCCACTAACCTAAGAAAAATATCTGTTAGCTCATCAATTATTGTCGTTTAGGATTCAAGAGTACGTTCCTGCATTAAAAGCATTAACCTTGGTGGAAAGTTGTCCTGAGAAAATTGTCGGTTGTCTGCCTGTCTCCCTCAAGGAGATTAAAATCCTTCTGAAGTTTAATACAGCTGCAAGATCTCGATTCCATAGTCGGTTTTCATTGCTTGAATACATACTGCTTCGACATCTTGAAGAAGGTTAGTCTTCATGATCCACTGTTACGTGAGTATATATTTTTTCTTTTTACCTTGTTAGGCCATGACACTTTACAGTGGGCATTTTGTGCTGTTGATATGGGTATAGGGTTTCGGATTGTTTAAACTTTTAATCAAGCTTGCCACCACAGCTTGGGCAGAGGGTATATGTTTTGTATTCGCCAATGAGATAAACTTTAAAACCATTCTTTTGCGGCATCTTGACTGGAGGCTCTTTTCGGGAGGTATCGCAGTTCTGTTTAATGATACGGGCACCAACTCCATCAGTTTCAAGAGTACCTTTGAAGCTTAAGGACCCTTGCTTTTTAAAAGTCTTGATTCTAAGATTGACTATAGATCCCCAGTTTTCGAGTTGACTTCTTGGCATCAAAGGTTTCTTGCTTTGAATAATATGATAGTGGATAATCTTGTTATCCAACGTCATGTAGCAAGGAATAAACGTCGTTCTTAATGGGAAACAAAAAAATTGCTTTAGCTGCACCGATTCAAACAATTCAGCAAGTTTAACAAAGGCTTTGAAGTGGTTTTCTGGATTAGCGTTTACATCGTAGAAGATTGAGACTATTTTAAACTTGTAATTTTCTAGGTATGCCGACAAGAAAGTTAGTACTTTTGGTTTTGATGATTCATTCAAAATATCAATGTTGGGCATGCCTTTTTTGGCTACAGCATGTATAACTTGGTTACAGGGATTGCAAGCCTTTTGTCGTATCGCTTCTTTAATAGCTCCTTCACTAAACGCATTGGACGCCATTCCTTTACGGATGGTATCCGCTCTTTCTTTTTTTTTTTTTTCACAGAGCTTATTTAGTAGAGTTCGCAATCTATTTCCAAAATGGTCTTGATGCACTCATATAGTGCTATCTGTTGAGCATTCACCAGTTTGATTGGAGTATATTTCGTGTATTCCAAGTAAGATTGTTGTTATTTTGCTATGAACTTCCTGTATTCCGCAGTCGTGTCTTTAAGCTTAACAGACCTGCGGGTAGTATTTTGGGCAATCAGAGATAAGTACAGTTCCACAAAGAAGTCTTTTCGTACAAATTCATTTTAAGTTGAAATTGCTGTTCGTAGCCAGCTCTTTCAAGGTTATGTATTTTGAAAAAGCAAATGCGTAGCCTTCTTGTATTTTACATACAAAACTTTGTAAAAAAATTCTATACTTTTACATTAAATATTAAGTCCTAGAATGTGTTAATATTAAGACTAAAGACCCGAAACCAGGTTATTTAATTGTAAATAGTTACTAATAACCTTTATTTTAATTGTCCTGGGGAAGAATTGAACTTCTTCTGTGAGTGATAACTGCATGAGTAGTATTCACTAGATTATACAATGGCTGCAAAAATTCTGGTTTCCATATATTTTTGATCGTCGTTTTCACTGTCATCACCTTTTTTCTTGTTTTATCATCAAAGCTTTTCGTTGCAGAACCAGGCTTGATAGCAGTAGAGTCAGACTTGGAAGCAGTAACATTGGGTACATTCATGAAACTATCTGGTTGTGTAGTCTTGCTTGATTCACCTATCATTGGACCTTGAGCATTGGTGTTACGAAAGCCGATCTTGCTTGTGCTACCAATTTCGTCTTTGGCCCTCTTTCTTGCTTTGTTTACCTATGTAATGGGTGTTTAAAATGCTATGAATCTTCAGTACTTATGAATATAATGTGCTAATACATACTTCTTTTTCTAAAGGTTACTGATGGCTGAAAACCATCGTCTGAATTGTCGGTTATAATTTTTTCATGTGTCTACCATCATAGCTTAAATTAGTAACGTTTTGATCAGAAATTAATATGTATCTTTACCGTTTCTGTTCTTAATAGACTCCTCTTCAGAGCAAGAAGTAAAAGAATCCTTCCGACTTTTCGTCATATGTACTTTTCTAAAGGGAATAGACAAAAAATATTTATGGAGGATATATATGCAATGTAGGTACTTGTAACGATAATATGTGCTTTTGAATATGGCAATTATTTTTGTCGAAATCGACATTTAATTTTGAGGAAACATCATTTATTTTTTTCCAATGGATGTTTATATTCAATAAACGCCATTTGTTTTTACAAAATGGACAAAATTTACAGGTTGCACTGTATACAATTCACTATTTACCCACGCACACTGGCTTTAGCCCCTTGATCTGGCTTCAAGCCCTATAGAATGTTATTGATATATCAGGCTGCTGGCACTCTGTATGTCGAAGAGACAAGAATATTTCCGTATAAAGGACAATATTTCCTTGATTTCTACTTTTTCGAAGTTATATGCCTCTTCGTTGAATGGGTTGGCAGGCAAAAATACGATATCAAGAAAACTGGCTACTTGTGCTTTGGAGACTATAAACATGCTCCTGGACCATACAGAAAGATTGCCTTTACTATTACCTAAACCCACTTGATTTTTCGTGCACACTTTTGTGATCTTCGTTATATGATTTTTTTTTCTTGATTGAATATCTTTTGTACAGTATATGAATGGGTAGGTATTAATTTTGTAGATGGAGATCACCTTTGGCTCCATAGGAGTCTCCTTGTAGAAGATCATTGAAGAACATAATCCAAACTCAAAAGGTAAAAAGTCGACAAATTACAAGTATTCAAAAAGCTCCAAAATGCAAGCAAAAGCTCCAATTGAAATATTCGCCTACTTGGCAGCATCAAGGGCAATATTACTTCCCAAACAGTAGATAACCAAGCAGTACATCAAGCAGCCTTTGAACAAACTGAAAACTTTGCAATTGTTGGATTTGCAACAGCAAATTCCAGGATTAAGAAGCCAGAAAATATACTTGGACTGCCAGCCAGTTTAAAATATTTAGAGAGAAAAGATGCTGAAGATGACAGAAGAACAGCCAATGCTACGAAGTATTATTCATCGGATAAACTACAGGAGCAAGATTTGAATCAAAGATGGTCGCAGCAGCAACAAAACCCTCATCAAAATGGCAAATAATCGAGAGGAGGTATAGTGAGAATATAAGATCAATCAGACTTGCAACCATACCTGAATGGAAGAAAAAAATTATGGAAAAAGCAGGCGTTGACGCTGTGGTCTTCAAGGCATATTCAATCAGGTCTGCCGCATTTGAAAATGGGTTTGACATTGACGATATCAAAATACATGCAAATTGGTGTTTGAAGATAAACATTTTTGAGCGTTATGACTCTAAGCCTACAATGAAGATGCATACAAGCACCAAGATAAAACTCTTTTTGTCAGAAAACTAAACCATATTGGAGGCCGGAACGGAACCAAACGAGATTGCTTAGGCATGACAGGCAATCCAAGATGTTACCGAAGTGAAGTCTAAAAACGTGGTAATATCTGTCCCTGGTATCATCTTTGGTGATTTTCCCCTTCCCAAAAAAAACCCCCAAGAGTCTTTCATTGCAGTTAGAAATAAGAAAGGGAAATATATAGTTTTTTATTATTATTATGAGAGCATTTACCACGGAGATTGTCTTAAGCAAGACATGGCGATCACAATTTTTTCAAACTTGAGTATATTTACGACCTCGTTATTCACTTTGACAAGCTTGGTACACTTACTCGTGAACTTGGCATAACTTGTTGCACTTGGTAATCAAGGCTATTATCTCCAATTGTATTAGGGTATTAATGATTTATTAGATTTTTTTTGACTTTTTCATTAAATTAGAGTTGGTTGCAGTAGTTTTTTCAATTGAAGCAAGGTTTTTACGAGGCATGATGGCAAGAGCAGTTTCAATTAGAATGAAGCGAGTGATAAATTTGAAAATAAATGCTGCTCCGTACATGAAAATTCTGTATAGTGGTCCGAGATCTAACAAGAATTTAACTGGAAAAAGAATTGAGTTGCTCTCTAACTGGATGTCCAAAAAAGAAAAAGAAAACTTACTTGGAGGAGGGGCCCACATGTAATTCAAATTGTATCCCGAAGTCAGAGATATTAAATGAAGCAGGGGAGTGTGGAAGAAGCTATACAAAAAGAATGACAAAAACAAGATTTCCTTGGATTTAGGTAGCACCACATATCGTCTGCTGTAGATCATATAGATTGGAACAACCAATAACAAAATGTGCTCTGATTTTTGCATTAGTCGCACATGTCAAATAGGAATCAAATAGAACTTACCAGCGAAAAAGTTAAATGTTTCACCAATCATAGTATGCTCTCTTAAGTCAGGAAATGCAAGAGCAGCTAAAGCACCCCATTGAAGATGCAGGTAGATGTTGAAGAATACATGTGGGATAGGCGATCTCTTATTAGGATAGACCAAAGTGAACAAGAGTAACACACCGCTCATATGACATGGCTGCATCATGAACCAAACTCTGTTGCGAATAACCTTGTGAGTCAAAGTCAACAAAAGGGAGAAGATTAGGGAAAGAGTCATCCCTCTTTCGGTCAATGAGGCCCTGCAAGGCACCTGGAATTCAGTCAAGAGCTTGTAATTTTTGGTTCCCGGCTTGAGCAGACGGCAAAACATGATGTATGTAGCAAATCCCCAGAAGCTGGCCAAGAACAACAGTTCTATACCATGCTGACGAGGTTCGTTATACCTATTTAAAGATAAATATTTATTTGTATAGTGCCCAAAAGCCTTTTGATTGTTGTATGTATATGTACCATGAACCGAAAGAGGACTGAGCCCAATCTGTATCTGCAGGGACATCAGCAGCAATAGCCTTCACCCAAGACTCAAGCCTCAAAAGTGAAGGTTCAATGAATTCCAAAAAATGAGCCTTCATAATAGCCACTGATATATGATAAAAAAAAAAAAAAAAAAAAAAAAGAATAAAAACAAATGATTCTATAATTTATACCTAATAGGGGGGCTGGATTTGGCCTACAAATTGAGACCCCCAAATCTTGATTGATATGAAATTTAGAGTTTCTTTTCGCTCTTTTTTCTTTCTTTTCTACTCGATTCTGATAAAAATATTTTATAATGTCCAGTTACAGACGAACATACTCCTCTTCTTCTTCGTCAAGAGACTCATTTTCCAGGCGAAGGTCTCGTAGTCCCACCCGCCCCAGACAAGATTACAACGAGCAAGAAGTACACGTGAAAGAAATATAGCTTGTATCAAAATCTAATCTTATTCCATTGTTAGAATAGAGCAAGACATACTAGACGAGATGACCATGATAGCCGTGGCAGACATTACGGTAGCCATGACAACAGCAATAATAATAGAAGGAATTACCATCACAACAATGACTATCGCCAAGAGTCAAAGCTGGAGCCCAACATTAACGTTGTCTTGAGAAATTTGCCAGACAAAGCAAGAGAAGTCGATGTATATCTTGTTACAGTGAATATCGCAGCAAAGTCTAATCAATACTTGAACCAAGTAGATTGAGCAGAAATTAAACTCGATGGAAGCAAGTATTGATGATGTGTCTTTGATAAAAGACCGTGATTCAGGCGAATCTAGAAAGTTTGCTTTCATTCGTTTCAACAGCGTAGGTCATGCCATCCAATTTGTCGAAAAGCACCGCACCTTTGATATGGACTCCTATATTGTGCGCGTAGATTATTGCAAAAAAACCAATGTGGCGGACGACAAGGAGGAATGGCGTTGTACCAAGGTAAGTTTCGGTGGTTTTAGAAAGTCAAGTGTGTTAATGTGGTCTAGTGCGGAAATTTTAATCCTTCAAGCCGACGAAACTGCCTTGAGTGCAAGCAGTCTTTTTCATGTAAGTTATCAGCGTGAAGTTCATCTATGGAGGAGGGAAGGTGTTGAATCAGCTTTCTCCATTAGCCTCTGCCGCTGAAAAGAGATCATACGAAACAGAAACAATTGAGATCAACGATGGCACAAAAGATTCATCAACTGTACCCAGCAAAATGCTGCTTTTACGTCAACTGGATCACTTGTCAACCGAAGAATCTATTTATAATGCTGTGCATTCTCTTCACGGTGTATGCAGATCAATTTTGATTAGGGATAAATTGACAAGGATGTCGTGCGAATTCGCCTTTGTGGAATTTTCGGATATTGAGGTATGGACAGTCTAAAATACGATGGTAACTGTGATGTCTAACGACAAGGAGCACGCCAGTCTGCCAGATTAGCATTGGATTACTGCAGGGAACTTTTAACCATTGACGGCCGTAGAGCAACTGTGTCATTTGCCAACCCAGATAGCTTTATCCCAGTTTATGGCCAATCTGAATGGTTCATTCCAGCAGATGCGATGGATGGTCTTTGGGCTTACTGGGATAAATCAGCTTATGCTTCCGAGTATTCATATGCTATTGTGCAAGAGAAACAGCGTAGAGAAGAAGAACTGAAAAGAAGCAAGGAGGAGGAGTCAAGGAAGGCTCAGCAAGTGAAGGAAAGTTTGGAGGATGATTTAAGTGCGTTTTACGCGGATATGGGTGATCTTGTTGCTGATGAAGATGCCAATTCTGGTATTTTTGCAGTTCCCAAGTTAAAATAAATGTATTTTCAATCCCTAAAGCTATACGTACTATGATTTACATTCCCGTTGACCAAGGAACTTGAGTATCTGCAATGCTTCTAATTCTCAACCAAATAGACAACAGTAAAACAGGTGGTCGGTCATATGGCAAAATGTCAGTATTTGTAACTAATTTCGCAAGATGCTTGGCATGTAAAACAATCGTCTAGATATCCTTTTTCCTTGAAGCAAGTGTTTAGACCAAATGTCATTAGATATTCTTTCACACCATTACCATTCACTAACAATTGAGAACATACAAGTTTAATTGAAGAAAGATAAAGCAAATTTATTGTTTATTTTATTTCTTTTTTTACAATGATATAATAAATTTGTTATGGCATGATTTAAAAAAAAAAAAAAGAAAAAAGAATTCTGTACAAATAGGAAGGGTAATGGGGCGAAAATGAGAGTGTAGATCTCTCATATTCGAGGTTGCTTGCAAGCATTGAAAGTGGATATTACACAGATGAGATTTTATTTGGAGCTAGTGTACTTGGTAACAGCCTTGGTGCCTTCAGAGACGGCGTGCTTGGCAAGTTCACCAGGAAGAATAAGACGAACAGCGGTTTGGATTTCACGAGATGAGATGGTGGAACGCTTGTTGTAAGCGGCCAACTTGGAGGCTTCAGAAGCAATACGCTCAAAGATATCGTTGACAAAAGAGTTCAAGATGGACATGGCCTTGTTGGAGATACCAGTATCGGGATGAACTTGCTTCAAGACCTTGTAGATGTAGGAAGAATAGGTTTCACGACGAGTGATCTTTCTCTTCTTGCTGTCCTTGGAAGCAGACTTCTTATTATCTTTGGTAGGGAGATCGGCAGCCATTTTCGTTGTAGGTGTAAACTTGTTTAATGAAAAGAAAAAGCAGAAATCCCAGAGATTTGCCAAATATATAGAACTTCGTGTCGGTGACTCGATTTCTATATACAGAAACTTTGAAGAAAAAAATTCTTTACAACCACAAAATCAGAAATAGAATGAAATCCAAGGAAGACGTCGTGAAATCGCGAAACAAACGCGAAATATGCTCGAATTATATACAACAGATTTCATTTTGAATAGAAAAAAAATTGCTAATTTTTGTTGGTATTTTTTTTTTTTTTTTTTTTTTTTTTTCGTTCGGCAACATTTGATGCCAATAACTCTTGAAGAAAAAACTTTAAAAAAAAAAAAATTGCTTCCGACTTTTTACATTAACCTTGAACATATATAAACTCGAATTTAAAATAGCACTTCTTTCTTCCTTCAACAACTTTTTTCAAAGAAATAAATATTATATAATGTCTGGTGGTAAATCTGGTGGAAAGTCTGCTTCTGGCTCCAAGTCTCAAACTCGCTCAGCTAAGGCTGGTTTGCAGTTCCCTGTTGGTCGTATCCATCGTCTCTTGCGTCGTGGAAACTATGCTCAACGTGTCGGTGCTGGTGCTCCCGTTTATCTTGCTGCCGTTCTTGAATATCTCGCTGCTGAAATCCTCGAATTGGCTGGAAATGCTGCTCGTGATAACAAGAAATCTCGTATCATCCCTCGTCATTTGCAATTGGCCATCCGTAACGATGAAGAATTAAACAAGCTCCTCGGCCATGTCACTATCGCCCAAGGTGGTGTTCTTCCCAACATCCACGCTTCATTGTTGCCTACCAAGTCCAAGAAGGCTGGTGCTTCCCAAGAACTTTAAAAAATGAGAAAATATAGCAAGACTTTATATCTGCCAATATATTTCTAGCATTTTTTTTTTTTTTTCCTTCTTATTTGATATCCCAAACTCAACGCCTAATCGAAAAATCATTTATTACCTCCTTCATATGTAGAATTGATCTCGTCTCCTTTTTTCTTTTGGCTTCTTGTAAATAAATAATAAAAAACAGGATAATAGCACAATACAGGATTAATAATTGAGAAAAATAACAAGTTTTCCATTTTTGATTTATTGAATCTGATCATAAATAGTATAGAGAAAGTACATCCAAAAATATATTAATTTTGCTGTTGATTCGGCCAATAATGCAATTATCCCAATGTATCTTCATTGCGGCAGAGGAGGACATTCACGTACAACTTAAAGAAAATGTTCCAGAGATCCAGCAAATTTGGATACTGCTCCAACAGTCAACATTACATGAAATTGCACGTTGCCAGAAGTTACCAAGGCAGCGTTTGGGAGTCATAGAGACATTGTGCTCATTTTGTGGAGAGTACATGTGGGTTACAGAACGGAAAAGCAGATCCAGTACGTTGGTGTCTATTTACAAACATATTGTGGAGTGGAGCAAGCGAGCATAATTACAACTGCATCCAACAACCATCATCGACTTACTTGCAAGAAACGATGCGATTGGCAAAGAGACGATGCAATTGGAAAGAAGTTTAAGCGAAACATCACGATGCATAACTCTGCTGTAAGCTTCACCCCCAATGAATGCTGACGAACAACATGGAGACTATGCTTTTCGTATTTACGGAGGCGTCCATTATTTAATAAATTCTATTCTAATTCCGGATGATAAATCAGTGTAATCCAATGCTACCAAACATGTTAATTATATATCTTTTAAAATTAAACTTAACTTTTGTTGGCAAAATTATCCTCAATCTCAATCTTAACCTCTATTGTACTTTTTATTTTACATGTTTAACATTAGAATCACGAAAAAGGGAACTCTTGGATGACATTAAGCATTATCATAAGCAACATGGTAAATAGGGCTTCTCTGTCACTAGCAATTAGCAACTTGCGAATTATTCACAAATAGCAAGGGATTACCACAGCGAAAACATTGGATTCAATAATTATCTTCTTCTGCTTCCAACTCGATGAGGCACACCTGTTTTATTATTTTACTATGAAGAAAGGTATACTTGTGGCATTAAAAATACTTACTTTATAGAGCTGTGTCATGTACTAGAATCGATATTGACGTGATATCATTTCTAGATAGATATTTTTACAGCTTAAAAGCAAGAAATTTAGCTTTGTGCGCCATTTTTTGATTAATTTTAATAATCAAACGTGCCCTGAAAACGTCAGAAATAGTATCCATTGGGAAAGAACTATATTATATATGATTTTGGTGCAATCTGAGCATGATTTTTTTTTCGATGCAAAATGACGGATTTTTTCGATTTTTTCCTTGTATCCACACATGCAAAATCATCGATTACGCATTATCCTCGATTTTGACCCCAAAAATACAACTTTTTACTATAGCATATATTAGAGGGAAATGATCGTAAAAGACCATTCCTTGATCTGAAAGACTGGAAATGCTCTTTGGTTAAACAAAATTTTGACTTTTCCCTCTTGATCTGTTTTGAGGTTTTCTCGAAATAACTCCTTCCATAAGCATACGAGAATTATAAAATAGTACCATCGTGTAAAGCGTCTAAAAATACAGCTATTATCATAGATTGACAGCCGAGGTATGCATAGTATCGGGGGATGATATGTTGCCTTAAAGAAGTAATTTTGTTTTCTAATTGTACAAATGGAGTTTCTGAAAGAATTTCTCCTTCCTGATTTTGGACGCGTCCAATCTCCGCCATCAAAGAAAAATGGTATATTTTCCAAGAAAGCATGAGCTTTGAGAAGCCATAGCTTACCCAATTCAAGAGAAAAACAATTGCAACCTAGTTTGCTAAATGGTGTGCTTCTTGGCTTTCTAATGGTAGTACTTACATGTCTGTACCTGGCTTGACGATCTCACGCTCCGATTTTGAAAAATACTTTGCCGATAAAAGTCAGAAAAGTCGCTACTGTCATTTTATGTCAACTTAAAACGTACAAAATTTTGCTCTAAGCTATGCAAATATGTTATCAAAAGGTGTCTTATAGTCTAATGCATTACTTTGTATTACTTTTTTTGTGTCTGAAATCTCTAAACATTGTTTTCTTGCAGTTTTTGTCTTTTTTCTGACAAAAGCACACTAAAGTTCACGTAGGCCAAAAAAAAAAAAAAAAAAGCCTAAAATTTACGCTTCACAAAGACCCAAACTTTTGAACCATTCCAATATTATGGAAAAGATGGCACAGGTTTGGCTAGCTGTTCTACTGTGCAACTCGATATAGAAAACCTAGCTTGGTACTTTTCTGACAAGACTTTCTATACCAAAAGACGCCAGATCAACAGAAGTATAAGAAAATGCCAGAGAAAAGGAAACAATATGCCACCAGGATACCACATCCATTCATAAAATTTCATCTGTACAGAAATTTATGAAATCCCAAGGACATAAATAAAGCTTATCTTCAACCTTGTTCTTTGTTCCTGAATCCAATTAAAGGTTTTGATCCAAAGTCAACGGATACACTTACACCCAGAATCACAGATATTTGTAATTAGACAACTGTAATTTTTTTAAAGACTAGCTTGAATTCAAAGATATGATATAAATAGCTTATTTCACAACGTATTTTCTTGTATCTTCACTATAAATAAAACAAAGCAATTACTCTCTTCTCTTAAAAACTTCAGAAACGATATAAGGACCGTATACTTTGTGCGCATGCATTTAAGGTAAAAGTAATGCATCCTTATCACTAGCCCCCACTCCATGGATTATTAAACAGTGCTAGAAAAATTATCCATAAAAGTTGCAGCCTCAACGGCTACATCCTTTTTATCCTGCACCCTGATAATAGTAGCACTGCTAAAGACTGAATTATTTGGATTTATTCAACTCTACCTTGAATACCATTCCACCAAATCAATAGCAACTCCAAATCACAGCGTTAGAAGTGTTTCTAAAAGCATCATGTCACTGACAACCACTAACAGAAAGGTACAATCCAGCACACCGAGAAGGAAAATCATGCTGCTCACAGTAGACTCAAATTGCCTCTGGCCATTCAATATAATGGCATTCGTTATAGAACTTTTGCTGAGGACGATATGAATGGAACTGGTCCTCCCACCTAGTGGCAAAAGGCTATCTTTTGTATCCTCGCATTTTAAAAACGATAACTCTGTAGATTAATTATTCTAAATATGCTACAAACGCAGATATTGGCCACGATCAGCTTACATTTATTTATATGCAACCGGTTGATAGTAGACCAAGCTTGACATTGTCTGCGCCATACAATGGGAAATCGTTAATTCGGAGAGACAGATTCATCCCACTTGCAAAAAGACGCAGCGCTTCATGGATATTATAGTTGCCAGACTGTAATCAAGACGAGAGCGCAATTATCAAGGCTATTATCGTAATAATGTGCAAGCCATTGATCAGACAAACAATTTTAAAGATGACAAGCTGCACTACATCACTACGTTTGCCTAAAATATTGACTTCGCTTCTCTACAGTAACTTTAGTTTCAAGCAGCTCGTGCTGCCGCAGCCCTGCTTTGCCTTTGAGTAATAAAAAGTTCATAACGCACTTGAAATTTACAAATAGGCACATGTATGTTTAAAGAACTTGTATGAGGGCTTTTCTTGGTATTTCCACGTAAGATAAGCTTTACTAAAATGGGTAGTACATACTGTATTGTTGAATTATTTAGTCCGTTGTCAGCAGTGTAGTTGATGATTTATTTTTGACTGAAGATTCAAGCAGAAGGTTATATTACACCTAGTGTGTAGTCAGATTGTGGTAGAGGATTTCATACAAAAAAAAAAGATTGTGGTAGAGGAAGATGCTTCTAAATATCATCACTATCATCTTCGTGTCAAATCATAAATGGATGAATTACTGCCTGGATCAAAACAGTATTCATAGAAGTAAACAAGCAGAATTATGCACTTTTATCTTCTGTTTTGAATCTTTTGCTCTAAGCGTCGTTATTTTTAATCAAGTCCACAATTCTTTCAGAAAATGGGTTTAATGGTTCAATTATACCCTTGTCCTGCTGCATAGCACATACAAAATCTGGGAGTTAACATACTAGAGCTAACCTCCATTCCACAGCGTTTTGGTTATGTCTATCATGCCACGCAATTTGCGCTTGTTCTTCTAGTATGACCGCATCTTCCACATGAACGGCATTGTTAAGTCCATGGAATACACTAGGTTCCCGTTATTTCACATCCGTCGTAAGGGCAACCGTTACCATAGCAACCGCTCCTGGGTCGGACCTAATGCTATACCGTTGTTGGACAACTAAATGTCAAATATGATCTGATTGTATTCATGTAGATTTAGTCAATATAAATACACAACTTCCTTTCACTCAACAAAATCTTTTAGCTCTATTATCTTCCTTTTTCTATCAAATACAATTATCTGCTGAGCCCTTTACAAAATTTAGCACAACAGGCTTGGAATATCTACTACAGTGCTGGAATTGACTTGGTGACCATAAACTAAGCAATTTCTTTATTTAAGCTCTTAATGCCCTGCCAACATTTAACAAAATAATGTGAGCCTTCCAAATATTAGCCAGCGTAGTGATGACAATTAACAAGAGCACAGATTTTCGCAACCAAAGGTCTGTCAACTAGATCTTTCATAGCTCATAAAATTACGGATTCCTTACACGTCAAAGCACAATATACAATGTATAGCATTTTATGTTTTATCACATTTTTTATTTAAAAAAATAATAGAAAAAAACTGTACAGGGAGAAAAAAAAAATCGTCTTGGATTTTTCTTTTAGTTCGTTCGTTGCAAATATTAAAAAAAAAAGCTCGAGTCGATTGGAGGTGATATGATATTGAAGAAATGGCGTTTGAAGAGAAATGGGTATTCTTAAATGATTAAAACAAGATGTCGACAATTTAAGAACGTTCACCACGAAGACGACGAGCCAATTGAATATCCTTGGGTTGGATAGTAACACGCTTAGCATGGATAGCGGCCAAGTTAGTATCTTCAAAGAGAGAAACCAAGTAGGCTTCAGAAGCTTCTTGGAGAGCACCGATAGCAGAGGATTGGAAACGCAGATCGGTCTTGAATTCTTGAGCAATTTCACGAACAAGACGTTGGAAAGGGAGCTTACGGATCAAGAGCTCAGTAGACTTTTGATAACGACGGATTTCACGAAGGGCGACAGTACCAGGTCTGTATCTGTGAGGCTTCTTGACGCCACCGGTAGAAGGGGCAGATTTACGAGCAGCCTTAGTAGCCAATTGCTTACGGGGAGCCTTACCACCAGTAGACTTACGAGCTGTTTGCTTAGTACGAGCCATGTTTAATTTATGTAACTTGATTTTAGGAAAACAAAAAAAAAAAAAAATTGAAAGGGACAAATGTAAATTGCCTCTATTTATAAGGAGATTATTGTTCGGGCATTTGAATCAAAAAATCCAAATATGGACATGAAAAGCTATACTTTTTTTTTTTTGTTGTGTAAAAAAAAAAATATACATTTATTCTCTCCCTCAAAACCGTG
>MU619286.1:162401-175495 GCA_025201805.1 Parasitella parasitica
AAAAAAAAAAAAAAAGTAGACGCGCGATGGTATTCGGTTATTTAATTGATTATTGCGAACAATTTTTTTTGCACTTCCAAAAAAAAATACATTTGATGATATAAAAAAAAAAAGTATATCTTGTGACTCCTCTACAAATATATAAAAAGGGCCACTTCCACAATGGGTCAAATTTTTCTTTTCTTTTTACTCATAAATCTCAATTTTTATATACATACAAAATGACTGGTCGTGGAAAAGGTGGTAAAGGTCTCGGAAAAGGTGGTGCCAAGCGTCACAGAAAGATTCTTCGTGATAACATTCAAGGTATCACCAAGCCTGCAATTCGTCGTCTCGCTCGCCGTGGTGGTGTAAAGCGTATCTCTGGTCTCATCTACGAAGAAACCCGTAGTGTTTTGAAGGTCTTCCTTGAGAACGTTATTCGTGATGCTGTTACCTACACTGAACATGCCAAGAGAAAGACTGTTACTTCTTTGGATGTTGTCTATGCTCTCAAGAGACAAGGTCGTACCCTTTATGGTTTCGGTGGATAAATGTACTTCACTTGAAAAATATAATATCCCTCTTTTTATTCAAAAAGAATTCCAATCTTTATTTACGCATTCTATTCGTCTCCCTATTTTATCAATTACGATCCCCAAGCCTTTTTTCCTATTTCGTTCAACTCGGTGACAATCAACTCTCTTATTGCAAGTTCAGCATTCTGTATATAGCTTTACTTTAGCTTTTTGGTCTTTGCCATCAAAAACTTTAAAATAAATAAAATATTTTAAAAAAATCAAATAAGCTGTTTTACCATTTTGATAATCTTGTCGATATGACACTGCTGATCCAATGATGCCAACAAAGTTTATTGACATCTATACAATAGAAGGTTTTCTTTGCAATTTGGAACTGTTCTCTGAGATAACTGACTAGGTGGAAATGACCATAAGTGTATTCAGAACAACTTTCGTTACAAACTTGATGATAATATTAGCGTATTTTCAAGTTTTCTGAATATTGCATCTGTCCCATTTATTACAGAAAGCCAGTTACAAGTATTTTCAAGTAGTAGATTTGGCACACGAAAAAAAAAAAAAAAAAAAAAAAAAAAGAAGTTTTGAATGTGTCGCCTTACTTTTGAAAAAAATTGGTCAACACTCTCCATTCATCACATGTGCAAAGAAATTGTCTAATATGCAATTCAAACCTGCTGCATTAAATTTTTGACTGTGCAGAAAGATTTAATAAAAGGTTATCTATCCGCAGGCTTGCTTATGAAGTACATAGCCCGGATGCTACTCAAGTGTCCTTCTCAATATCCATAATTTCAAGGTACATTGTAGACAGCCAATAATTGAAGGCAATATTGCTAAAATATCCTTTTACTATTTATCAGAATTAGGTCAATCAGAACGAAATTAATGCTATAATTTACGAATCTATTTCATTAAATTTAATATCTGGAGCTAATTCCAAAGCTTTGCATTCTTTTGAATTGTTTTTCAGAGACATCTGGTATCCTGCTATCAGCTCACAACTGATAGATTGTAATACGAAGCAATTCGATCACCGGTATTTTTTGATTTGATAAACAGAGGCCAGATTTGGATTTGTATGTCATTTTTTTTATATGTATTTCAAGCAAGATTCAGATCGAAATTTAGATTAATGTACGCCCAAAAGAAAGAAATTGCGACTTCAAAATCTAAAATTTCGTATATAATTACCTACAATGGTAATAATGCACCAATTCTTTTTTACTTTTTGGCAAAAACATCTAATACCAACTACGACCCCTGGGAACCATTTGGTGTGGCTCTGTGTGCACTTGCATTGGTCAAGGCTGTGTGCATGACTGAGAAGCGTGATGTTTACTCAGTATTGCATTTTGTAATCCCTCTAAAGACAAAAGCATTTAGTAGTATAAAGCAAACATTTCCTTGCAAAACAAAATGATATTGAGATATTTGAGGCAGTAACCAGTTATTGAAATTGCCATGTACAAAAGTATCATGGTGCTCTATTTGAACAGATCGGAAGAAGGAACATTTTACACATTTCCAGGGAAACTTTAGTGCGGCGAGTTCAACATTGCATTTTAATAGGAACAAGAGGTCGCAGAGTTTTCAAGAGAAAAAAAAAAAAAGTATACCCAATATCTTATTCCCTAACGAAGGGTTGATATTTAAAAAAGACGAATCCATATAGTTGTTGTAATATTTGTACATAATTTCTTTTTATAGAGTTAACATTTGGAATTTTTGAATAAAGCAAGTGGAATAGATTCGGGAGGGGGATAATTTAATGGATTATAAAAAAAGTTTCCAAAGCTAAACATTGAATAAAAAGATAATTTTTTTGGAGTATAAAAGTTATGAAATGATGGATTTTGTTTGAGTGCGAAGTGTATACATATTTAAAGTTCTTGAGAGACACCAGCCTTCTTGGTTTTGGTAGGCAACAATGAAGCGTGGATGTTGGGAAGAACACCACCTTGGGCGATAGTGACATGGCCGAGGAGCTTGTTTAATTCTTCATCGTTACGGATGGCCAATTGCAAATGACGAGGGATGATACGAGATTTCTTGTTATCACGAGCAGCATTTCCAGCCAATTCGAGGATTTCAGCAGCGAGATATTCAAGAACGGCAGCAAGATAAACGGGAGCACCAGCACCGACACGTTGAGCATAGTTTCCACGACGCAAGAGACGATGGATACGACCAACAGGGAACTGCAAACCAGCCTTAGCTGAGCGAGTTTGAGACTTGGAGCCAGAAGCAGACTTTCCACCAGATTTACCACCAGACATTATATAATATTTATTTCTTTGAAAAAAGTTGTTGAAGGAAGAAAGAAGTGCTATTTTAAATTCGAGTTTATATATGTTCAAGGTTAATGTAAAAAGTCGGAAGCAATTTTTTTTTTTTTAAAGTTTTTTCTTCAAGAGTTATTGGCATCAAATGTTGCCGAACGAAAAAAAAAAAAAAAAAAAAAAAAAAATACCAACAAAAATTAGCAATTTTTTTTCTATTCAAAATGAAATCTGTTGTATATAATTCGAGCATATTTCGCGTTTGTTTCGCGATTTCACGACGTCTTCCTTGGATTTCATTCTATTTCTGATTTTGTGGTTGTAAAGAATTTTTTTCTTCAAAGTTTCTGTATATAGAAATCGAGTCACCGACACGAAGTTCTATATATTTGGCAAATCTCTGGGATTTCTGCTTTTTCTTTTCATTAAACAAGTTTACACCTACAACGAAAATGGCTGCCGATCTCCCTACCAAAGATAATAAGAAGTCTGCTTCCAAGGACAGCAAGAAGAGAAAGATCACTCGTCGTGAAACCTATTCTTCCTACATCTACAAGGTCTTGAAGCAAGTTCATCCCGATACTGGTATCTCCAACAAGGCCATGTCCATCTTGAACTCTTTTGTCAACGATATCTTTGAGCGTATTGCTTCTGAAGCCTCCAAGTTGGCCGCTTACAACAAGCGTTCCACCATCTCCTCTCGTGAAATCCAAACCGCTGTTCGTCTTATTCTTCCTGGTGAACTTGCCAAGCACGCCGTCTCTGAAGGCACCAAGGCTGTCACCAAGTACACTAGCTCCAAATAAATTGAGCGTCCCAAATACTATATTAATGCTATTCCAAACGAAACAAACTTATTATCACCTTCTGACCCTCTTTTAAGCCTTTCTCTTCCTGCATTCAATATAATTCACCATTATATTACCCCCAAAAAAATCGTTATATATATTATTTTTTTTATTCCCTCCTGTTATATATTTTGGGATCCTTTCAAAGCTTTTTTTTAAATAAAAATTCATTGAATCATGCTATATTTGTATACGTTTGCAGAGAATCCATTAAATGTGCTGTGTATCATTATTAATTTTTCCAATTTATCGGTTGTTAACTTGACACGTAAATTTGATCAAACGTGTTGTATATTATTTATTTGCTTTGGAAAAGAAAAAAACGATCAATTTACTTAGGCAATGAGCTCAACAACACCACCAGCTTCCTTGATTTTCTTCTCCGCAAGGCGAGAGACGAAACGAGTACGGACAATAACAGGTTGAGAAATAGTACCCTTGGCTAAAACCTTTCCGTAACCCTAATTATGCGCCCATAAGTGTTAATTACCTAAATCGATTGAACCATTGTTGACAATATCCCATTTTACCTTTTGGAGAGCATCGATGACAGGAACCTTCTCAGTGTTCTTATATTGTTCACGAACGCCTTCACCAGCAAGGGTCCAGATTTTATCGAGATTGACAATAGGACGCCAGTTGACGTTGTTCTTCAAGTGGAAATGTCGCATACCGACCTTACCAAAGTAACCAGGATGGTACTTATCCATGTTGATACGGTGATGATGTTGACCACCTGCAAGACCACGACCACCAGGATGTTTTCTGTGTTTACCTGAATATCAAATCCAAATAGTGTGAATACGTCTAGTAGGAATGAAATCATTGAAAACATACCAACACGACCGTGACCGGCGGAAACATGTCCACGCTTCTTTCTGTTGTGGTGAAGTCTAGTAGGCTATAGGTTCATCAAAAAACATTGATCAGTACTATGTTGCATGGATGGATTGATGAATGGATTAAAATTTACCATGGCTTAAAATGCTTTACTGGATAGAGAGGGATTATTAGAACTGCAGTGTGGGCATTTACTATGAGGTTATTGCGATTGAATTCCAGTAAAAAAGTGACAATCCGGGCCGAAGTAGCTAATGCTCGGCCACCAAGTCCAACCCCTTGGAAAAATATAGTTGTTTGCATGCAAATGTGTTTATTGATCTAGCAATTTATTTCATGATCAGGATAAAAATAAAAACCAAAAAAAAGGGATAAAAAGCAAGGTATATATGTATATATATACAGATAGTTTAGAGTGGTATTCTCAATGAATTTTTTTTTTTTTTTTTTTTTTTTTTTTTTTTTTTTTATTTTTTTTTTTTTTTTTTTTTTTTTTTGCAAGGCAAATGGGTGTTCAATTTGAATCATTCTTGATGATACAGGGAGATGATGTTGCAAACCGTGTTCCACGCTTCAACTTTTCAAGTTCGATTTCTAATCTTAATTGTTCCAACTTCATTTCTTGCATTCGTTCTTGATGGTCCATTTTTTTGAGTTCAAGCTCCACATTCACCAACGTCAGTCTGCTCTCATCTGAATGGTCATTCAATGTGTATCTGCAAATTTGTTAATTGACGCGCAATATAAACAGCCCAAATTTACCTAGCATTATGGCCACTGTTCAGCGATTGCAGAGAAGATGTCGGCTGGCATCCTGCTACAATCTTGGCCAATGTGTGCTGATTTTGTCTTCTTTTCTTGTAGGAGGAGTCAGGGGCAGCCGTAGACCTCTTGCTAGTGGTAGCATGTCGTAGATCTGTATACTCTTGTTGCTGAGCGGGTAATGGAGTAGGATAAGGTGTTTCTGACCTACCGGGTGGCGAGGCGCTGTTTATCATGTGAAAAGGTTCAGGCTTCAAGATGGGCATTTCATCCTCATTTGATTTATGAGTACTATCAACATGCTCTGCAGGGGCAATATTTTGATGAACGGAAGGGGAATCTGTAAAAGAACTTGCGAATATAGGTTTGCAGCGATCATAATATGGAAATTCTTTAAACATTTTCACTGAACAAATAAACAAATAGGCTTGTTAGTATTGCTATTTCAGCATTTTTCTCACTTTTACCTCTTAGCTCGTTAATGGCAACTTGATCGTTTTCAACGTCAGGAGATGTCAACTGTTCGTTCCACCGTTTAAAGCGAGATTCCAGCCAACGTACTTTAAACTTGATAGCTTCATGATTCATGGCGTTGTTGAATATTTGCTCTCCTACTCGTTTTGAATATCCAGATTTGTTCTCTCTCCACTTACTGTAACTGCCTGGCAGCTCCAGATCGTCGAGTAAAAGTTTGATATCTTCTTCTTTCCATTGAATATAGCGCCTTGAAGGTTCGGGAGCAGAAGACACAGGCGGGGCAATTGTATCCTCAGATGTAAAAGACTGCGTGCTCATCACTACAAAGCAGGTGCGTGTTAAACGAAAGTGTGTAAAAGGAGAAAGGGCGAAAGAAGAAGAAAGAGATAGAGAGTTTCAATTTTCTTTTTTGTAAATTGCGTAAAATCCACGCAGTTACCATCCAATCATTTAATATACACACAGTGGAGAGTATAGTTTGGGGAAAGTGGTGCGTTCCTCGTTCATCAAAGCAACTATTATAAAATGTATATTAAACACAAGCATCCCTGTTTTATCGCGCCTGTAAATTTGGTAATACTATAGAAATGGAACTTTATCGATCTGCCGTTTTCGTTACGATAGAAAAACTCCAAGCATTTTCAGTGCGACACATCTCCCATTCTTATTGCAAAATACATACATTTTGACCCTGAGACGATTAATTGATGACTTTTGAGCAATTCAGGTACCGCAGTCGAGTACGTTATACGGTACATCTTTACCCAAATTAATAGATAACATGTATAAGAAAAAACATTTGGATGATCATCATTTGAATCTCTTTATCCAGCAGTTTACGTTAATTTAAGTTCTTTATTCTTCAAAAATAAAAGTTTGCTGTTTTTAACATTTGATATTTCGTACACTTTTTGATTAATGCTACAATTTTTTTTTGCTTTGTTTTGTTTTATGCCAGGCGAACAGCTTTATTGGTGGGCTGTAATAGTTACATATGGCTAATTACATGGAATAAATCTAGGAATTGCACAAGTATGGTTTATATTGCGGTATTGTTCAACTGGTAATTCAACAATAAATAACATATTTTATGTCTTTATTAAAGGAAAATGTATATCAGAGTTACAATCAGAGCTTTTTAAGGATAAGAAATTTAATCAAAGAGACCGAAACCCATATCATCATCCTCTTCCTCCTCTTCTTCGGCAGCAGCCTCGGCAGCGGGGGCAGAAGTGGTCTCAGCAGCAGCGGGGGCAGCAACAGCGAAAGCATCAGGGTTAGCAATGTATTCCTTGATTTGCTCAGAGCCGGGGAATGTGTAGTCGGAAGCGACAGAAACAGCCAACAAGTTCTTGTATCCGTTGATGACAGAGTGAGGAACGGAAGCCAAGGTAGGATAACCAACAGCAAGAGAGATGGAGGCAATCTCGCGGATAGCAGCCAACAAGTTGGCAACCAATTGGGACTCCTCAACATCGAGAACTTCGGCAGAGAAGAGAGATCCATCGTCGTAGATTTGAACGACACCCATACCGTAGGTGAAGGGAGAGATGTTCAGCATGTTCAAAAGGGTAGCCTCGGAAGGACCGACCTTGGTACCAGCGGCGACAAGCTTGACATCAGAAACAATTTCAATGGTACCACGAGCAATCTTGGTGGGAATACCGAGAGCTTGGAAGAAAGAGGTCTTTCCTGGTTCCATACCAGTGTTACCACCGGGAACAGTAACATCATCAGGAGCAATGGCACCAGCACGAGCAGGAGCAGCGACACGGTTGGAGACGATCTTTTCACGGATAGCCTTGAGGTCACCGTTGGTAAAAACAAAACCAATGTTACCCTTAACGAAGCCGAGAAGCTTCTCAAGTTCGGGACGCTCAGCGATCAAACCCTTCAAGGCACGACGAACCATGGTGTTCTTACCCATGAGGACAACAGCCTCACCACGGAGGGAGAAACGGATTTGATGCATTTGGTTAGAGCTGACATTGTCAACGTTGACAATGAAGATGGACTTGTAGGTGTCCAAGTAGTTGGTCAGCTTTTGGAAATAAAGGGCCTTGTTTTCTCTCTTCGACATGTTGATATTTTACTGTTCGAGGACCTTTTTAAAGAAACTACATCATGATGGTTTGTTAGTTCATGATGGATGGATGGATGGATGGACTTGGTTTTCGTTCAAGTTCTTACCTTGGCAGATGAGGATGATTATGTTCATCGCGATTGTCAATGGCTCTGATATTGCTTTCTTTTTTGAATAGATTCCCAGTCCGTTCCGAAAACTGTGACAACTGGCAAGTGTCTTTTAATGCAATGTAAATTCAGTCAAAACATTTACGGTGCTTCCCCACTCTTATATTGCCGACTTTATGAACCCCAATTTAAACCAGTATTTGGTGAAAATCACTACTTTAATCCTCAATTTTTTGGCGCAAATTGAGAGTGGAAGTACTCTAAACCAATTTTTAATACATAGAAGTATGCTATAATCTTTGCCTCGTAATCAATCGCAACTCTAATCAGTAATGTTTTCAATTTTTCAATTTTCGAATGTACCTTTTCTAGTCATAAGCATCAACCACCACGAGTAATGCTGTCCAACCAACCTGCTGGCAACAAGACCTCATGTTGAAAAGGGTTAATTAGTAAACCTAAGTTGCAGTCGTACATTATGGCATTAGGATATGATGTTGGTCCATGTAAATACATCCCGAAGATGTATTTCTAATAAAAGGGCAGATTCGAGGAAAGTGGTTAAAGTCAGCAAAAGTAAGCCTCACAGACTCTCTGATCAAAAGAGTATACAGCAATACAAGAGAAAAAGTACAAGTAAGAAGCCTGTATGCCTTGAAGGATGGATATTTAGGTAAGTCTGACTTTAGTTTGTATAAAGCATGTATTTATCAATTAATGGGTTTCAAGGTTTTTATTAAACAAATGTAATATATTACAAGGCTGTACAAGCGAATATGACTAATTAACAATTAAAGTTTTTTTTTTTTTTTAATTGATTCAAAGTGTGTATAAGGAGAATTGATGTTGGTCAAAGTGGTAGCATATTTAGTTGCAGGAGAAATACTCTAGTCAAATCCTTGATGTGCGGCCAATTTGTTAATCTTGGTGACCCAAACAGCAGTAGAGTTTGGCGTTGAAGGTAACTCTCGACACTCTTCATACACGCGCTGAGCGCCCTTGTGATCATTACATTCCAACATGGCCTTCATCACAGCATAATAAGATCTGACAAACAATACGATATTGTCAGGAGTGCGAGCTTGCCAAACTTTTTGAACCGTTTCGATGTCAGACACGCCATATGCACCCCAGATCATCAAATCAAATGTGTGTGCATCGGGAGCAGCCATCTTTGAGTTTTGTAGCATTTCGTCGAATACCATCTTTGCTGCTGGATACCAGACCTTGGTGGTTGTTAAGCTTGCCAGTAAAGAGTTGTAGTGGAGCGTTGTCAAGGCAACTTGATCTTGCTTCAAGGTGTTCCATAATTTCCATGCTGCATCAGGGTTCTTCATGTGGCGATGTGCTGTTAGCAGGGTGGTGATTGCCTTGGCATCAAGCCATTGATTGTCATTGAGCTCGTGGTAAATTCTGTCTATTTTCTGTATGTAATTGACTTGACGTTGTTTGGAACCCTTAATCGTATAGGCTTTTGCCAGTAAAGTCAATGAGGCGGCATCCATGGAAATGCCAGCTTTTTCAATGCCTTCCAGCAACTCAATAGCACGGCCTTCGTCGGCTCGTGGTGATTGCAAAAAGACAGAGGCCAGGATGGTGTAAATGACAAGATCGGCATTGATGTTGTTTGCTAGCATATCTCGAAACAGCTTGTACGCTCTATCAAACTCTGCGGATTCCGCGAATCCCTTGATGAGAGGTGCGTAGTGCACGGCTGTAGGATGCAACTGATAACTCTCCATGTGGTGCAGTAGTTCGCTTGCTTTATCCATTTTGCCCTGCACAACATGGCCATAAATGAGGTGCGAAAACACAAAATGATTGGGCTTTACGCCTGCATCCACCATTTCTTTATAAATCGATTCAGCCTTGGTCATATTACCAGCATATGCAGCATTGCGGATACCAAGGGCATAGGTATATACATCCGGTCTCAGATGCGACGTATCCAAAGAAGCAATAATACTGTCGAGAGTCATGTTGAGGCGGTTCGAGTGCTTTGGTTTATAAAATTTGCCTGCCGTCTGCAAGATGGTATTATAGGTACGGGTGCTTATATCGGGTGCTTCGAATGTGCTCTGCAATACACTTGTAAATCGCTCGAAATTCGACTCTAGATCTTCCTTTTCCAGGTACTGAAATCGCGCAATTGGGATTCGTGAAGAGATGCTATCCAGCGTGCTGCTACCATCTGCTATCATCCTGTAAAGATGCGAGGTGACTAAATGGGCCTCTTTGGGGTGCTTGAGAGAGTAATTCAAGAGTGTGTTGTAAATGTGATTGCTGCTGGGCATTCCCTTTCGCTGCATCACATCCACGTATTTCAGCGCTTCTGCGACGTTTCCTTGATCAGCATAGTACCGCACAAAATTGCCATACGTGATTGTATCCGGTTCCAACTTTAAATTTACCATAGTATCGTACATTTGAAAAGCGAGTTTTGTATTGTTCTTGTCCAAGTGGTATTTGATCAGTATGTTGAATGTGTACGCATCTGGCTTCACCTTGAACTTTGGCTTTGCAGCAGCAGCTTTGCTTGCACATGCACATTTTTCACCACACCCCTTTTTCTCGTAAATCACCAGCAGCTCAATGATTTCCTCGATACGATCGATATCATCGGCAGCTGTGTAGCATTTGAGGAGGGTGTTGATTATTTCTGTGTCAGGCCGATGGCCCAATCGACGCATTGCCTGATACAAGCTGGAGACTGACTGAGCTATGTTTTGCAGGTCGTCGGTTTCCTGTAATCGAGCGCGTTGTACCGCTTGGCCAGCTAAACCGTCCATAATACTATTAAATGTCTTTCTGTTGGGAACAATTCCTGAATCAACCAATCTCTTCATCCACTGCTGTGTGATTTCCTTGTCTGCGTTGTTTCTGTAGTCCTTGAGGAAGCCATTGAGCAAAATGTTAAAAGTGGTGCGGTCTGGCGAGGTGGTCATTTTCGAGTAAATAGCCTCTGCTCCTTGCAGGTCGTGCAGCTTGATTTTGGCGGCTAGCAATATATTATAGGACGATGTATCCGGCTGTAGGCCTTTGCGGATCATCTCCTGTTCAAGTGTCTTTAGTTTGGAAAAGTAGCGCTTCTTTGTTGTATCGTCAACGTATTTGAATCGGCGGACGTAGACGGCCATCATCTGGTTGTACACTTTGACATGTGGGCTAGTAAACGATGTGTAGTGCGATAGATTACGAAACAAGGATTCGGCGCGTTTCACTTGGCCCAATTTGCCGTACAGCTCGAGCACCATGCCGATTTCGTGTGCATCCCAAGAGATGTCTCTACTTTTACGCACAACATTTGATAGTGTCTCAAGTCGATTCAGGTACAACTGCTGTAATCTAGCAAAATCCAGAGAGAGATGAGGCAGATGTGTATGCACTTGGGTGTGTAGTGATTTCAACAGCGACTGAACTGTTATACGAGGTATATTCTGCTGCGTTAAATAAGAGGCGGATTTGTCGACGAGCCTCCAAGCGTTTTCGACATCGCCACTCTGTAAATAGCTCTGGATAGACATGGTCGTAGGCGACGGTAATTTCTTGTCAATGTTGGAGCTGATGTGAACAGGGATGCGTCTTTTTGCTATAGACTTTATCTGACGCAGATGCTCCAAAGAGTCTATTTCCTCTAGTAGCTTTGGTGCTGCATCACATTGCAGTCAGTACGAGGCGCTGGCAAACGGTCTGGCTATTCTTACCTTGCTTCGATCTTGTCACAACTGTAGACGCCTGTCTTGCTTGACAGCTGTGGGCAAACAAAAAGGAACGCCATTGTTCCATGAGTCGTTGTTTGACGTTTTGTCTAATCTCTGACTGCAGGTGCCTACACCGCATATGGGCCATTGCTCTAAATTGCTGCTCAAATTACAGCGATAAAAAAAAAAAAAAGAGACAAGGATGCAGCCAAATGTCGAGTTGTTTAATAATAATAAAAAAAAAAAAAAAAAGTGGAGTAACAAAAAATGAATTGGCAAGGCTGTTTTGCTCTTTTCCCCCAATGAGATACCAAGCACCCCTAGGTCTCCTTTGCTTCCATGAACAATCATACTCAAAAGACGTCACCGCTGCCGATCAGCTTGGCAAACTATGATGTTGTTACATCTGCATTTTTGCGCTCAGTTCAGCACAATCCTCCACAGATAAAGAATCAAAAGATAACTTTATTGATATTTGTTTGTATGTCTTATTTATGTAACCACCTTATTCAGGGCCAAGCTGCAAGCTATGGAATTGCTGTCGGAATTGTATCGAGCCCACTCGTTGATGGCCATTTCTTGGCGTATTATCCGCCGCATCAAATGTATTGTGCACTGCATTTGGCATGTTTGGCGTTGCCATGTCGGGTATCAACTCACCACGCTTTGCACACTCGATCATGTACTCTAATTTTTTGATCTGCTCCTGGTAATTACTCACGTCTTCACGCAGCTCTTTGATGTGGTCAACAGAGAGTTTGAGTATCGTGCCCTTGTTGATGGCTCTTCCGTTAGAACCAACCTGGCCGTTGGAGACTGACATGACATTTGAACTGGTAGGAGCTGAATCGAGCAATTTTTCGGGTAAAAGAGTGCATAGCTCTACACATAGGTATACACAAGCAAAGTTAGCCCTACACTCGCACTGTCTGCTTTCTATGTCACAAGCAACATGCATTTACCTTGGATGCGCTCATTGATGTTGTCTCTTCTTCGTCTCTCGACTGCGTTATGAGACTCTCGTCTCCGACGACGCTTCTCAAACATCTCTTGAAGACTGCAGCAAACAAAAGGGACGGATCAGTATGCAAAGAATGCAGCAGACTCTCCACAATACAACACTTACTTTCTCTGTTGGCCATCGTCGTCATCGCCGTTCTGCGTGCTGCCAATCAGCTCCAAATGGCCACTGGAGGTAGAAGGAGAGACAATACCTCCAAATATGGGAGATTGGCCGAATGAAGAGCCATTCGAGTCCAAGCTTGTGCCAAACCAGTTTTGCGAATTGTTCTCGTTGAAGGCCATGCCGCCAGAATGGTTGGGAGGAGACATGGCAGACACTGCAGTGCCAAAGGAGCTTTGGCGTTGATGGTGGTAGGGAGGATTGAACAGCCGATTTCGTACCACAGGTACGGCTCCGACCGTAGTATGATCATTGTCCATGTTGCTGTTGTAATCTTGCTGCTGTGGAGG